>JAVQJF010010972.1:0-21579 GCA_036023855.1 Gadopsis marmoratus
CCATTCCTGTTTTGGGGGTCAAAGCAGCTGAAACTGATTAACAACCCCCTCTGCTACTTAACTGACCAGATCAATATCCCAGAAGTTTAACTGACTTGATGCTATACTCTGCTTAAAAAGTGTTCCTTTTAAGTTTTTTGTGCAGTGTATATTTGTAGTCCATTTGACCATTAGTCCATTTCTGCTCATTGTGTTCTCTTCGTCAGTAGCCAAACACTAAGGAAGAAGGGACAGAGAAGTAGTTATTACTTACAGCTTTAATGGGTCATATTGATACTGTACATGTCTGAACATTAATTCCTCCAATTAAATTCATCCATTTTAAAATCAGACATACATACGTATAATTTAGAAGATCTCGCTTTTACCATCTAAAGCTCTTCAGATGTGCAAATACGCAAACACAGCACAAAGATTTTGCAGCAAACATTTCATTTTTTGTTCTTTTCGAAACACGGCAAAGGATCTCAGGTGGTGCACATTGAGGTACAGTATATACACCATCAAGATGGATGTATATAATTTGGATATAAATAATTTTGGTTGATTGGGATTGAAGAGTGCTTCACTTGTCTGCAGTCCTAAGGTGATGGACCCTCAATTTTAAGGAGAATGGACGAGGGAGGAGAAGAGTCTGTCCCTCTCTCTCCCGGGGTACTGTGTGTAGTGACCTGCTGACACAGGAAGCATTTGTGTGGTCTGTTCACTCAGATGATGAGGTAACCGTGGGGAAGTTCTATGCCACCTTCCTGATACAGGACTACTTTAGGAAATTCAAGAAACGTAAAGAGGAAGGCCTGGTGGGTGCTCACCCCTCCCAGAACAACACAGCCATCGCGTTACAGGTGAGTCTCACAGTGTTTGTGCGTTATTTATGAGAGAGAGGAGAGAGACTGTTTGAAATTGTGTGAAAACATTGGATTTATTGTAATTTTGTTGAGTCAAGTGTGTACAATGTGTCTTTGTGCATTTCATTCAAATATCATTACGTGTGCTAATGTTATGGTTTATGATCCAGCAGGACGTTCATGATCTTGGTGTACAGTATGAATCTGTTACTGTGATTTATATGTTTCCAATGTGTTTTTCATGTCTCTGCGTCTTTAAATATCATAGTTGTTGATGTTAAGCGTGTGTCATCGTCTCCAGCCATCATCCCATGTGTTCTCTGTGCACACAAGTCATCCGCTCATGAAATTCACATACAAAGCTTGTTGCCATTTCTGTTACCTTTATGATGTACGATATATGGCTACAACAAATCCCCATATATCATTGTCGGACAGTAAACATGACCAGCTTTAAGTTTATTTATAATCACATTTTTGTGTATGTCCGTGCTAATGTGGATAAGTACACCTACAAAGGAAAGGAAAGGAAGAAAAGTAATTCTTTACCGCACTCACCGTAGCATATGTGAGACAAAGCACAGCTGGATGCCTCACAAGACATTTCAGCTAAGTGCTTCTCACAGCAGGTTACATTCAGGAGAGCACATTTGTCTGTCTGCGTGTTCTCATCTCTCACAGTCTGTCAGCACTGTAAATGTCAGGTGTTGCATATTCCAGCACAGGTGTGTGCGCGTGTTTATGCCCAGTATGTGTGGTGGTTGTGACTGTATGATGTCAGATTTCGTGATGTGAGTTGTAAGATGAAGGTCCCCGCTGTAGCGTTTAGCCCTCTTGTTGTCATGGTTACAGGCTGGCCTTCGCACGCTGCATGATATTGGGCCCGAAATTCGCCGAGCGATATCATGTGATCTGCAAGATGACGAGCTAGTAGACTTTATTCCAGAGGAAGACGAGGAAATTTATAGGGTAACTGATTTAATTTTACATGACAGGGGGAATGTTTGTGGCTAAAGTTAAATATTGTGCCTATAAAGTTACTTATTGGTGTTTTTCATGGTAATGCACATATACAAAAAGCTTTTTATAAAAGCAAATGCACTCAGAGAAATATTAATCAGCTAAATATGTAGTAGATGTACTGTCTCTAATTTATATTGCTACAATATTTAGCTTTATGTCCATTTGGTTTATTTTGGCTTCCTTTTGTTTTTCCTCCATTTCAAATACAACAAACAGTGCATTCATTTTGCTCATGTCATGTGCCATGAAACCAGCTTCTGAACTTCTTTTTTTTTGCTCATGTAAAGAAAATCAGCCCCCAGACTTAACATCAATAGCACATTTGTTCTGCTGCTTTGTGAGAAGTAGAAGCCCTGGTGGTTTTACTTTGAGTGTTCTTTCGCAGCGTAACGGTGGGCTCTTTGGTAACCACCTCATGAATGGTGGTCATCGCCGATCCAATGGCCATCAGACCAACGCCACACAGCGACCTCTGCAGGTGCAGCCTCCACCACACTACGCCCATATGGAGCAGCCGGTGGGACGCCTGTCTCGAGCCAACGCAATGTCCCACCCAAACCACCACCATCACCACCACCACCATCACCACCGCCACCACAATTCCTACGGCAAGTCTCCCAAATCCACCAACATCAACCTTAACAATGCCAACGTGTCCAGTCTGCCCAACGGAGGACACCATCGTTACTATGAACATGCACCTCCCAATGGCTACCCAGGACTTCGCAGCTCCTACTACGACTACCACAAGCCTCGGACACCCCAGGGTCAAAGGTATCCACACACTGATCATCAACCTTTTGATTTTGATTTGTAGCGAGGTAATGATTAATTAATGATTAACAAATTAAGAACATAAATCATGACCTTTTCTTATAGAATTAGTCAGACATTTTGGGAAATGCATACATTTGCTTCTTGCTGAGAGTTAGCGGAGAAGATTGATACCACTCTCATGTCTGTGCGGTTAATGTGAAGCTACAGTCAGGAGACGGTTAGCCTAGTTTAGCATAAAGATGTAAGTCAAATTTTGTTTGTTAATTTAGATATGAGATTATTTCTTTCAAGACATACAGCTCTGGAAAAAAATTAAGAGACCAAAGTTTCCAAAGTTCATTTTACTCAGACACATACCTATAAATAGTAAAACCAGAGAACTGATAATTTTGCAGTGGCCTCTTAATTTTTTCTAGAGCTGTATATGGAGACATTACAAATGGTCATTTTGAAATAATGTCCTGCCCTAGGTGATTGTGTTTTTCCTATCAAACAAGGCTTTCTCATATTTTGGAGAGAGATAGTTAAGAGAACATAAAATACTTAATCACAAAAAAGCTTATAGAATTCATGCAAGAGTTTCAAACTATTTAGATCTGGATTATGGAAATGTAGAAGGCTGAAAGTTCAATGGATGGATAGAAAACTATTGCAGAGGTTTTTGAATGCATTTCTTGTTCCACTGTTCGCCTTTCATGTGGATATTTTAGGTTGTATGACAGTACAACTGAGGAAATGTAAAAAAAACAATCAAACATTGGTTTTATTTTCTATGCCATGAGTGCTTGCTGCATCAAGTAGACCTGAGGACATTATCTGTTACATAAGTATTTTTTCCCACAGGCAGGACCCAGCTTCTTATCAAACCTTACCATTTCACAAACCTATATTGCAAACCCTTTACCCCATAATGGATTGCAAGCCCACTCTCATACTGACAGTTAATTTCATAAATGGCCAATAGTACACTTATCTCCTGATTCCCTGTGCTCTGTTTAGTCTGCCGCTGGAGTACTGGGCCTGTTTTTCTTTAGTACTCAATATGTTTTGAGGACAATTTCATGGCTGCCACTTTACAAAAGAGAAATTATTTTTAGTTTGGTTCTTATCTTAAGAATAGAAAATGGAATTCACACTGGAGTCGATGTCCGCCATCACTCTTTCTCCTCCTCATACACGTATATGTAAATGCTGTATATGATTCATATACTGTATGATATATATGTCACGCTTTCTCTGCACTTTCCTCTGTGTTCTCTCCTCCCTTTCTCCTTCCTAACCCAAATGCTTTCTCTCAACAATCCCTCTGCTTTCTTGGACAGAAGGCGCTACTATGAGACCTATGTTAGGTATGTTGTTTTCTAGGTTTGGTTCCAGCAGTATGTCTCAACAGCAAAACAAGGACTTTGTTTATATGTTCATTAGTTTTAGTTTGACTTGGTTTTGGACCGGTGAATGGTTACATCCTTGCTGAGTCAGTGGTATGTGGGATATGCTGGCCAGGCATTTGTCTGATCATTATCTTCTTCTGTTATGATGCAGTTTTGTCAATTAAAGTATTTAACATAAATGTTAGTGGCCATCATATTGCTGAGAGTAGCCCTGCTTTATGCATGTGTCAAAGTGGTGTGCTTGCTTTGATGACGGACCCAAATGCTCGAAAAACAAGGAAGTGTATAAGAATGTTTTTAAAACCCCCACTGCTAGTCACCACTAGTTCTGTTATATGCTCATATACCCAAGTCCTGCACTTAAGTCACTCCACGATTCCTAACCAGAAGCAATCTGTGTTTTAATGAATCTAATGAAGGGCCTCAACGTGGATGGGATGTTTAGATGACAGAGTTATGTTCTTCAACCCAAAACTGCCTGTTGTCTTGGTTTGGCTGTGGTTAATATTTATAAGGGTGGTCAGTCGCATCGCTGCCCCCTGGAGGCTTGCGTCTGCATGGCAGTGCATGGCCCTATTCCAGTAACCCTCCCCTGAACAGCAGCAGTGTGCACGCTCTGACCTCTGTGTCCTGACCTCTCATCAGGTCCCACGGAGTGAATGGACACCACCCCACCATCCGCAGGGAGGAAGAGTTTGACGAAGACCGCCTCTCTGGGGAGTATTACAGCGGGGAGGAGTTTTATGAAGATGACAGTATGCTGTCAGGGGACAGGTATTACTCCATCTAACTGCCTCTAGAGCTCAGAAAATGAGACACGTCTAAAGAATTAGAAATGTAATCAAAATGAAAGGGTTTTGGGATACTGTGTGTCAAACTATAGCTTTCCAACATGCTCTTTATTTTATCTGTTGACAGGTACCAGAACAGTGACACTGAGTATGAGACTCCCAAAGGTTACCATCACCCTGACAGCTACTATGACGATGATGAGCAGCCTCTCTACCATGACTCACGGAGGTCACCAAAGAGACGGCTGCTTCCTGCCACACCTCAAGGTATCTTGCCCTCTTGTATCCTGCAGCCTGAGGTTCACCTTGTACATGTCAACATACAATTTTGCACCAATTTTAAATTAACTAAAACACAAAAATATTTTGCTGTGGCCACATAACATGAGAAGTTATGACAGATTCAAACACTGACTCCCTACACCATGTTGGTAGAGAGTGTAAACCTTGAGCTGACACCTGTTTCTTATACTATATGCACACAGCATCACCAGCAACAATAAAATATAACTAATATATAGTATAATATAATAGAAGCAAATATGATGAAATATCAATAGTATTCAAATGTAAAGTATGAATTTGGCTCCTACGCAGGTGGCTTTGATGGTTTTTGTACATCATTCTCACAATAAATGTTCTGATCAAGATGTCAAGATGGCTGTTGTTGCATTAATTTGAACATTAAAGAAAAATCTACAGTCTGTAGGCTAGCTATTAACCAACTGTAAACATACGCAGCTCTACATAAAATAAGTCATGAAGCAGCTTTCTTTGTCATCAAAGGGTCACTCTACTGAATGCACTATTACCAATACGTTTATCATTTTCTGTATGATTTACCCACTCACCCAGTTTCATATTGCTTGAGTCTTCGCATTGTTGCATGCTGTCAAAGTTTCCTGCATGAGGTCACTCACTTGTCCTCTCCTGACTCGATCAAGGTAACAGGAGGCCATCCTTCAACTTTGAGTGTCTGCGCAGACAAAGTAGCCAGGACGAGCTTCCACATCAGCGTACTGCTCTACCACTGCACCTTATGCAGCACCAGGTAATGCAGGCACATATCTCACGTGTAGTGTTTGCTCACTTACAATGTTTTGAACACTGCGTCACCATTTGGTCATTATTTTATTACTTTTCTCAGTCTCTAAACTGAAACAAACTTTTCATATTTTCCTGTTTTAACCAGAAGTATCTCATTAATAATTAAAAATATGTATATTTGTTAGAAGTATAGTTGTAGTTGGTAGTGCAACATGACTGTACTTGCCTGTTGTGTGGCTGTGACTGTTTCATGTGTCTCTCCTGACCCATCAGGTTATGGCAGTAGCAGGCCTGGACTCCAGCAGAGCCCACCGCCTCTCCCCGACCCGCTCCACCCGCTCCTGGGCCACTCCCCCTGCCACCCCAGCCAGTAAAGACCAGTCACCATATTACACCCCTCTCATCCGTGTGGACCACCCACACAGGGAGAGTGCTGCTAGCAGCCAAGTGTCAGTTCGCAAGAGCTCCTGGTACACAGATGACCCTGAGTTCTCCCAGAGGATGTACTCACCTGTCCATCTGCAGGTGCCACCTGAGTACCATAACCAGTACCACCAGAAGAGAGGCAGCGCCACCAGCCTTGTGGAAGCGGTGAGTTTGAGGCTTGGTCGGGATGTAGGGAGAGGAGAGGTGTCCCTGACCAAATAATCTCATCTCACAGGCACATTTTTAGATTTATGCTGCAGAACAAAATGTGACAAGCAAGACAAGTGGAACAAGATTGCTGAAAAATCCACAGTAACCTGTTTTTTTCTCACATTCTGTCGAACAGGTTTTGATATCGGAAGGGCTTGGGAGATATGCCAAGGATCCCAAGTTCGTCGCTGCCACAAAGCATGAGATAGCAGATGCGTGTGAGATGACCATAGACGAGATGGAGAGTGCAGCCAGTCACCTGCTGAATGGAGGGATGGCCCCGAGCGTCAACGGGGTCAACGTGTTCCCCATTCTGACTCCAAGGGACTATGAACTGCAGGACACCACAGGCAGTTACAGCGACGAGGAGCCAGAGACAGAACCGAGGGCTCTTTATGAGGAGGACCTGGCAGACGAGATGATCTGCATCACAACTTTATAGCAGCGGCTGGAGAAATCTGCAATTTAGAACCTTGTCAGACTAAATCTGTGAAAATTTAAAAAAGAAATGCATCTGTTGGCTCTGACCAAAAGAAGTGCCTTTTACATTGAAGAGAAAAGGCATATAGAAGAGAGACACATTAGTCCTGTTCATTTAATTGTTCTCCACCTGCCAGCAAAGGAGGTCACAACACAGAGCCAGATACCATCCCTGCTGAGCACCGAGGGACTGACTGCACCCTCCTGACATAGGCCTTGACCTGGAGGCGACATACAGGTTCAGCCTACAGCCAATCAGAGATGAGGACATTGATGTGAACGATGGACCAATTGGCAAAGGTGTGAGATACTCTCTAGGGCGGGTCTCTAAGGTTGATGACAATCAGATGTACGATGTCATTACCTCGGTCACTTTAATAAGGTTTGGCATATCATGCAAGTTTTCAATGCAAGCATAGAAAGGCATATCTCCTCCCGTAAACGTTACTATAACGCAATCCCTTTGTTGTTAGATCAGACTGTTTGATGGTCGCTACAGCTGAGTCAAAAAGTGAAGAGCACCAGTAGAGTTGTACCAGATTATGCAGGAACTAACTGTCCTACTTATAGCATCATTCAACTTGAAGTATGTACTTTTGAAGCGACAAAAGCATTTTGTGATAAATGCACTAGCCGGCAGGTTATTTTAAAAATTTAGAATAGCCTGATTAATGTTTCATAGTTGATATGCTGTAAATTGTATTATATAACAAAATAAACTTTGTAAAGAGATATTCTATATTTTGTAATTATGTATAATTTAAAAGATCAGCAATATGGACCCTTGTGACTCCTGTCATGATATAAAAAGCAGACTTGCATTATTTTATTAGATAAAATATTCTGATATTTATTTGCCTTTTATTGTTTTTGCTAATATGCACCCTTTATTTTGCCTATGAAAACAGCATTTTTAAGAGGTTCTGCTTGTGTGACAACACTTCTGCACAAGATATGCAAATGGCTTTGATTTCTTAGCATAGGGGTACATGTGTTACTTCATTAAACCAACACCAGTTGCATAAGGTTAAGCCCCCTTTAAAGGAGCATTTTTAGAAGGCAAGCCTCCAGGATCCAGTGCTGAAATTTTATACAGATGTGATGAACACATTTGTTTGCATATTTTGTGCAGGGCATGCACAAGAATTTAAAATGCATACTGCATTAACAATGCTGCTTATTTAGTTGGTTTCAGAGTCAACCCTAGGTTTTGTCAGCCCCTACTCAAATGCCTTTTTGCTGCTGAAAGAAAGAAATTGGTAGACGGTGATAACAGGGATAAATTAATATTTCTCATAGCTTGTGCTGGGATTTTCCATGACATGCTCTTTGTCGTTCAGGGTTTAATTACATTAAACCTTTGTACTGAATCTTGGTAATCACATCTTAGCCTTTATGTAGTGTGTGAGGCCTCGGAGCCTGTGGTGGCAAAAGACACATACACACATCCAAAGGTCAGAACAGTCCAATGTGTGTTGTAGGTGGAAGGACGGAGGGTGTCCTGGTGTCAGGATGCTGGAGAGAGGCTAAGCAATACTAACCCCCGCCCCTTACTCTCTCAGCCTGCCTGGATACAGTATACCTCGTTAGGCAAGGTGACAACATATCATTGTCTCAACTTAGCTGTCTGTCACAGTGGAGTCTTTGAAAGAGATTAGGTAGGATTGAACCTTTGAAACTTTGTGTTTTTCTCCTAATCATATTAATTAATGAGACTAGCAGGGAAAACTAAACCTGGATACATAGAAAGGAGCGACTGAAGCCCACAAGTTGGAACACAAGACAAAATATCATTTATTGATCTATTACGATACATATAATGGACTAAATAAACTCAAGTGGGCTCTTGCAGGCATTACCATGGAGAGTTTGAATTAGCACCATGGATATTTAGGGTTAATGTGATCTGTTGTTCAAGAGTGTTTGATTTGTAGGCGAGTGCGTACTGTACTCTAATTCAACCGAATACTGTCATGAAATTGTAGGTTTTCCATTTTGTGTGCACATTGAAAGGGCTCTTTGAATTGTTTGTGAGTTAAAAACATATAATGTGTTCTAGTCCTTTTGTTGATGACTGTCATATAAAAGGACCAATGCACATAACAGGCACATTGTACTATTCGTAGCAATTACAGTACTGATGAACTGAAGATATGCATTATTTTGTAAACACTTTTAAAAGTTGTGTTAAACTAAAGATGAAAATAACTTACTTTTACCTCATGTCAGGGATTCCTGAAAAAAGAAAATAATGATTTGGTTCAGTCTATACCAATGGTATTTAAATATTAGCACATAGCTGTTTGTCTTTGCACAAGTAACTGTATAGTGCTTTTGTTTCTCCTTTTTCTAAACAAATTTGTGTATTAAGGTGAGACAATTTTGTACTTTTTGTGACTGTGTGTATGGTTTAGTGGAATCTATTTGTCATTTACACCTCACCCCTGGGAATGAAAGAGTATTAAAAAAATATTTTCAAGGTGCACTGTTTCTCTGTTCGCAGGTAGGGAAAAAATAAAATGGTACGGTACCAGTTTACAGAGAAACCCATATTGTTTTCAACGTTTCTATTAGTTTTCTTCATATTGTTATGATTATAATTACTATTACAACTATTAATGTTCTGAAAGCTGTATTAAAATAGAAGATAATGTAAAATATGTACAATAATATGTTCTCTACATGAAAGTCTTGATATTTGCTCCTTAATGTTTTTATTCAGTAAACATAATTTATCTTAGTAGCAAATGCTTTACCTTCAAGGTTTTGTATCAATACATTTTTTTGTATTTTTAATTTTATTTTGGCCTTGACTTTATTTGAATCGATACTGACATTTTATTTTCTATTGATCATCATTGAATAAACTTATGCTGAATTACTGTTCTCATTTATTTGTATTCTGCACTTTTAAGACAGACATTGGACTCTGCTTTCACCAAAAAAAACACACAACCATTCAAACACTGTAGTCATAGTTTCACTGCTGTCTCTGTAGAAGGAGACAAAAAGGATGTGTAAACTGAATTATACACATTTCAGGCAAAAATCGTTTTTAATTACAGTCAAAATGTCATAAACATACAAATAGTAAAAATATAGAAAATGCATTTATATTTTCTATCAATTCCAATTGCAGTAACAGAATAAATGCCTTTTCAGGGACAAAAACTAGTGTAGCTCTTGCAGAGGTGGGTCTGAGTAGAAACCTGTCCAGAAAAGGGTTCAAATACAAATTAATTTGTCTCAGCATGTTTGTATAAAGTACAGGGAAATTATTAAAGGAACACAGCAAGTTTTTGGGAGGTTCACTGGTCAAATTGTTAAATAATTGGACAAACTAGAAAGACATCTTAAAGTGATGAAAGTCAGTTCAGTTTTCAAAATGAAACACCACAGTAAATACAGTTGATGCGGCTCGGTAACTTCACTTGAGACATTTGCTTCACATGGAAACATCGTAAGTCAACTTCTAATCAGTTTTTAAATTAAGTAGCACAAATCTGCCATATCCTATGTGTGCAATTTAAAGTTTGTCTACATTTAGTTGCAACAAGTTCAGACGCTTCAGATAACACTATATATACACTATTGACATTATAGTATCAGCATAACTGGAGCAGCCGGTAGAATTTGATGTTCATGTTCTCATAATGTAATTACTAAGGAGTTTGGTGAGTCATTGTGAGACAGGTAATATTGTCTCTGAAAAAAACAACCTGGTGGTTCTTGTATACCTGGAGGTCAAAGCACTCCCACTGCATCATGACAGGTGAGGTTTTCCCACTGGTATGGGTACGGTGGTCAGAACCTGGTTCTGGAAAACAAATCTCTGTACGCGCTCAAAGACCCAGAGGAAGATGAGGAGGACACTGACGTATTGTATCCAGGCAAATTTGATGGTTTCCCAGAAGCCAGGGCGATAGGTGGGGGAGAAAGTTAAGGCAGAAATGATGACGAAAACTTCACAGAACAGGCCAAACCTTTGCTTTTTCAGTCCAAACCTAGTCCAAAGCTCAAAGACATTAAGGACAGTGAGGAACAACAATACAAAATGTATGGACAGCTTGCAAAGTGTGTGGCTTAAAGGGTCAGCTTACTTAAAAATAAACATTTGCCATGCAGTTAGATTTAGTTTTATTAGATATCCGCCCAATGCAATGGGGTTGAAAGGAGTACAATTTTTGGAGCTACAATAATTTAAATATTTTCTACCAAAAGATGGACATATTATCTGGGGAAAATATACTAACTGTACAACATTTTGACATCTCTGCACTGCACCTGGACAGTTTACTTTCATTAACAAACTAACGTCTGGTGCCAGGTGCTGAGTTTGAGTGTGTCCCATGTTAAAACACACACTTCCCTGCATTTATCAAAGGATATCTAATTACCTCCATAGGGTATCGGATCTCAGCATTAAGCTGAAAGGGAGCACCAGCAGCTCGTCCCACAGTCCAGACTGGCATGGGACAGGACAGTACTGTGGTCACTATGGTAGAAAAAAGAAAGGGACAAAAAGAAAAATGACACAAAAGGAAAGAAGAGAGAGGATCCATATTTCACAAAATACACGTATAATGCCATGGATGAGCTGTGGGTTAAAATCCCACACAAAGGTGGTGGTTCAGCTTGAGCCGATTCTGGTTTTAGTCACACAGTGTATTCAGCAGTAATAAAATTAAGCCCTTGTCAACTTACAGTTTCTATCCTGGTAGCTTCCAATTATCTTGTCAAGGTCATACGCACTTGCAAAGGGGCTGGAGCCATCGATCACTGACACCTTGGCATCAATAGAGATGAAAGAATAACAGAACAAAATACCAGATTGGTGACAGGTCATTTTAATACTGTATGTTCATTTTATACTATAATGCAGGGATTTCAAAGCCCCCCCTCCCCTAATGATAGTACTGGTGGACATGACATGATTTGCACTGTAGTCAAGTCTTTTCTCTCTTTTCTTACATGTACCTTTAATTTCATCTCATCCATCCAATCATTGCCTGAGTTCCCAGCTCACTATTGCATCTTCTCCCATTCATAAATTTGCCCTTTCAACAATAGTCTTTGTTGATGGTTTTGCATGCACCACCACCCCAGCTTCACCTTCTCGCAGAGTGCTCTGCCAGGCTCTACTCCAGCCTTGTGAACCATGTGACCTGTAGGGCGGTGGTGTAGGGTGTGTCAAAATATTTTCCCATGTCATTCATGGGTTCATTCGGAGGTCTGCTCTGCTTGAATTTGTATTGGTTCAAAAGGGAAAAGGAGAAAACAAGAGCGAGAGAGAACAGGTGGAAAGAGAGAAAGACAGTAACGGTGTCCTCTCACATTGTAAATGTTGAACAGTCCTCGGTGAGGCAGAGGTGTCCTCTGCTGCAGCCTCAGGTCTCCACTGATAAACAGTTTAGCTCCAGGGACAGAAGAAGAGTACTGCACATAGGCCAGACTCTGCATCACCACTGTGGACATCCGCTGGGAAAACAAGAAAAAAAAAGAAATAATATGCTTTTACTTTAGTTGCAACATTGAGGGAAGCTAGTCTGGAGAGGCCTCGCGTCTTACTGCAGTTGGCAGACAGTACTGCCATGATGGCAATACACAGAGGAAAGGATCTGTGGCTCATTGAGTGTAACATGTGCTATATCAGTGGGCTATTTTCAAAGTCACCCTTTACTAAATAGCAAACTGGCAGATAATATGACCATAAACATGCAATAATTCCCTTTATAGCAGGTAGAATGAATGAGTTGATGGTACTTACAACACAGCACACTGTATACAGTAATACAGTGATATACAGTAAAATTGGCAGATAAAAAAAAAAAACTGGCTACGAGCCAATGTTATAAATCTCTGGTAGAATGCAAATGAGTATAATACATATTGGTCCCTGAACTTATCAGTACACTAGTTGCATGTGAGAATACTTGAATGTGAATTCTAATACAACATTTTGACCAGGATGGTTTAAATGTTGTTTCAAAGTGTTTACCACAATGATAAGAAAACACGCAGGGGGAAAATGTAATTACTAAGACTTATTCTAAAATCTGTTTTTGGTAACCTTTTAAATGAATAGATATTGACATGATATTAGTTACTGTGACCTTCAATAAAAACATATAATAGTAATTACAATTAATACAAGTATCCCGCTTAGATGCCCATAAGTCAAACCTTGATGTTTACACAATTTGAATGGGACCTCAACAAGGTAAAACAGCGTAGTAATGATCCGACCCAACACACTGTGACTTAATGACTTAATCACTTGACCGTAATTTCCTTTTAAATTAGCTATGACAAGATGATCGTTTTGTCTGCATTGAGACTGACTGTCATTACGTCCTAGCTTCCAGGTGAGTACTGTTTTCTTGAAATGGCACAGACACACGAGGCATCTAAGTGTCGTGTGTCTATACTGTGAGTGGACAGACAGACCAGGTAGTGCAGCCTCATACGTACAAAGAGCTGGTAGCTGAAGGTGAGCAGCAGCTGGACACTGTACACCTGTTCCTTGGGTTTTAGAGGCAGCTGCAGTTGAAAACTCAGGAGGTCCAGTTTTCCATCCTGGTTCTGGTCCACTTCTCTCACCTGTAGAATGTGTTCACACACACACAGCCATTATAATTTGACAGTGTTAAGACAACATCTAAATACAGGCAAACCCATGGACAAGCTGCAAGGGACCGGTGGTGAATCTCTTACAGAGACGGCAGGTATCCGGAGGTTGGCCCCAAGCATGTTGTTAAGATGGGGAAAGGTGCTCCAGGCAACGAAGTCTCCCTGAATACTGGTTGCAGCCACCATCAGAGTCTGGTACTGGAACCTCACAACCGGCTGTTCCTCATAAGTGCTTCTTTTAATCCAGAAGCCTGAAATAACACGGCTTTAAACATCGTGCAAGCATATCTACTTGAAATGTTGGTTGTGTTCACGATATATAAAGTGCTTCATTTAGCAATGGCGACAGAAGCACGAGCAGCAGTGTACCTTGGCTCCTGTACGCAACCAGCAGCGGTGGGATGTAGGTAAGGCACAAAACAACAAGCAGGAAGAGAGAGGCTTTCGTGCAAACACTCGTTTTATACCGAATCAAAGCCGGGTGAGAATACACTTCATAGAAAGCCATAGATATAGTTTATAGATGTCGTTCGTAACCGCCAGTGTTGCGTATCATCAGCCGGGCTAGCTAATGCTCACGCTAACCTCGATGCTAACGGAGTGGATGAGCCCGGAGGACTAACGCGAGGAAACGTTCACAGGCAGCAACATGTCAGACAAACACAGATTCACCGTCGTTAAGGATCATCGATCTCAACCGCTTCCGGAGTGAAATTGCCTTTGATTGCGTGTTTTTGGTAAAACGTAGCACACTACCATGCTATTTACGTTAGCCCCCTAGCTAGTGTAGTACCATACACCGCGCCATGTTTTAGCTTAGCGTCTCACGGTTACCATGGCTGCCAGTGGTCGCATGCTGCGTTCACGCAATGGCGGTACACTGCTGTGGTGGACCGGAAGTGGCATAATCAAAAGTGAATGAATAAATGACTCGATAAATAAATGGAAATTCCAATAAATGCACCAATAATACTATTAGGAATAAATGCAGGCATTAATTAATTGATAAAATGTGAAATTGATATTTCTGTATGTATTCTGTATTTTCGAGGTTTGCACCATCAACCTAAATGAACAACTGACAGGTGAAACCAGAGACAAACAAACGGTTTAAATCCTAAATACGCTGAATCGATTGTATGAGTGTTGTTATATAATTTTATTTAGATGTAATTGACAGCAGCGATGGCTTTGCAGACGTTTTGCCAACAGTTAGTTGACACAGAAGTCTGGGCCTCTACATATGCAGCCTCAGCAGGCCCCGTGCCCCTGCATCCGTTGTCACATCTACACAAGTATACAATTACTATTTTCATCATCATCATTTTATATTAGTTTATTTCCAGAATTATGATGAATTAGTTTCCAACATGTGTTTGCCCAGTCTGTTGCAACATATAAGTAACATAATAAAACTTTAGAAACTTAATGGCACAGTCCATATATATATATATATATATAAATTATTCCCCGCTCGCCCCTTCAGGCAGTCTGTTCCTCCTTCAAGTCCTCTACCAGAGGCCTGGGAGCTTGAGGGTCCTGCACAGTATCTTAGCTGTTTCTAGGACTGAACTCTTCTGGGCAGAGATCTCAGATGTTGTTCCTGGAATCTGTTGAAGTCAGTCTCCCAGTTTGGGGGTCACAGCCCCGAGTGTTCCGATCACCACGGGGACCACTGTTGCCTTCACCTTCCACATCTTCTCTAGCTTTTTTTCAGCTCTTGGTATTTCTCGAGCTTCTCGTGTTCCTTCCTCCTGATGTTGCTGTCGCTTGGGACTGCTACATCTATCACTGCTGCCTCCTTCTGCTGTGTGTCCACCACTATTATGTCCGGTTGGTTCACCATCACAAGTTTGTCAGTCTGTATCTGGAAGTGCCACAAGATCTTAGCTTGGTCATTCTCAACCACCTTTGGAGGTGTGTCCCATTTTGACCGTGGGACTTCCAGCCCTTACTCTGCATAAATGTTCCTGTACACTATGCCAGCAACTTGGTTATGGCGTTCTATGTGTGGATGGTTGATGAGTGTGTACATTTCAGGCGGGAGACACTTTGTTGGCTGAAAGCTCCACAGTCGTTGCCTGCTCTGATGCCTCTCTCCCACACAGTAGGACGGGCGCTGCACCTTTACCAAACTGAAGGAAACAAAATGCTTAAAAGTCTTTGTTTGTAATGTTTTAACATACATTCAGACATCAGTCGGCTGCTAGTACAAGGTGCAGTATTGTACATACAAATATAAACACAAAAAATGTGAAATTGTATAAATGTAAAACTAGTATTTAACAAAGATATTGCTAAACAATAACTTAAAAATGCTAACGCTCTTAATATATATACTCTTAAATGAACATTTAAATAGATTATAACACACAGAAATAAGTGTTTATAAATGTAGTTAATATGAAATATGTCTTTATAGGAGTAAATGAATAAACACTTAAACTGTCCTTATATCTGCTTAAAATATATTACAGTGTGTTATACACCATTTATTAAATGTTTGTATAGTGCCTATAAATGATAAATATTGGGGGTTAAAGTGTTAATTGTTCAGAGGACTGAAACAACTTTTTATGATACAGTACTTTATTTTTGCTAGATTTAAAAAAGATTTTGAATTGAGATTCTGTCAAAAAGGCACTTTAAAGAAACTGTTTTGTGTACATGAAAGTCACCCGTTCAAATGATAATATTTACAATAACAGAGAGAGTTATTGTTACATTCAAATTGTGTCTTTACCCTCAATTACAACAGAAACACACATTCTTGTACTGAAAATCTGTCCCAAGACAAGTAGCAGTAGTACATCGTCTATCAGTACCACTAGATGGTGCTGACATCCAAAAACAGCAAATGTTTAAGAGCCGATTCACAACAAGCTTTTTCTTACAATTTGTTCATCACATCTGGTTAAAGTCACTTATTACCTGTAAGTGGTGTTGCAGTACCTGTTTGCTGAGGTAGATGTAGATGATGGGATTGTACACAGTACTGCTCTTGGCCAAGTAAACAGGCACTTTGCCTGCCAGCGGGTGGATCTCCACATCAGGGTTGTGAGACCATGAGCATGGCCAGGCTAGCAAAAGGCAACCAACTGATCAGAAAAGTCAGGACAGTCAGAACCACCGTGGACGCCACCTTCATCTCTCCTTTAGCTACTGCACCACCTTCCACACAGGCCATCTTTGATACCTGTAACACAGAATGTAGATACAAATAGTTAGGGCTACTATACATACCACAGGACTGCAACGCCTCTGCTTTCACTGTTCATGAACCTTAATTGCTCCTCATGTCTCCAGTCTCCTGTACAGTGCATCATGGGGAAAAAGGGAAACTACAAAGCAGAGAACTAACACAAACACGACACAGCCTATAATCAGTGGTGGAAGAAATACTATTTCACTATGCATTCAAAATCCTACGTAAGTAAAAGTACAGAAGTTCTATCACTAAAATGTGCTTAAAGTATAAAAATAAAAGTACTCACTCTGCAGATAAATGGCCCCAGTGACTCATATATTATTATATGTGACATTATTAGATTAATACTGATGCAACAAGCAAGCAGAATTTTACAGTTGTAGCTGGTTGAGGTGGAGCTAATTTTAAATATCCACTTAGGTGGTTCAGACATTCAGTCCAGTGGTTTCCAACCTAGGGTTCTGGCCCCCTGCCAGAGTTAAAGATAAATCTGAGGGGTTGCGAGATGGTTAATGAGAAAGCAAAGAAGAAAATGAACAAAGTTCGTGAAGTTCGTAAACTTATCCATTCATTCACACAAACCAAAAATGGTTTGTGTGAATGAATGGATAAGTTTACCTCTTCTGGCCTCAAACAGTTATTTAAGTGAAACCATCCAAGAGGTTCAGAGGGGAAACTGACCTGCTAACAACTCATAGATATCTGAATTGTGACACCGCTTTGTTGTACGGTTTGGAGCCACAGGTCTAATCTGTAACAATTCAGTGTATTTTGTAAACTTAACAAATGTTTTCTTATGTAAAATCCTATTTTATATCCTATGAAAAGTAATTAATAACTACAGCTGTCAGATAAAGGTAGTGGAGAACACAGTACAATGTTTCCCTCTGAAATGATGTATGGAATTATGGGGATAGTAATTTTTAAATGCTCACCTTGTGTAATGTCCACATTAGCTTCACGTAAGACGCCAAGATAAGGGCAAAGGGAGCGACAAAGCACACTACAAAGTAAGCCAGGATGTAGGAGACATTATGAGGGGTCTGGTGCACAGGACGTCCCAACCAGCTCATACCTGCCCCATCCAAACACGGGAAGTAAGTTCCATGTGAGGGACCACAGCCAGGATACGCAGTACCTCCAGCTGCATGCTTTTTTGTTGAAAATGATCTGCCCCAATGGCTTACATACAGCAAACATTCTCTCCACTGCGATCAGACCAGGTGATGCCTGTGGACAAGTGAGGGAAAGCAAATTCAGAGGCACACGTGGGAGAAGCAGGAAGGTGCCTGCTGATTGAAAGATGTGGAGGAATAAAGACAGTGATTAAATGTGTCATTCTAATAAATGTTTATTAAACTGAAAAGAATAATTGTTAAAATTACAAAATAACAGGACAAAATGACACAAGACAACTCATTTTAATAAACTGCTTAACCTAGTATGCTCTTTTTTTCACTCGCCAAACAAGGACACCGCAAAGCCTGTTCTTCCTAAGGACAGGTACCCCTGGGCGTTACCGACCACAGACATCACCCCTCCGGGTGCCCACAGCCATGTTCACCAGAGCGTAGATGAGCGGCTGCCTCTGCTTGTGCACCAGGGTCACAATGATCACTGTAGCGCTGAGTATGGCCAGACCAGTGAAAATGGCCATAATGATTGAGAGAATGACGAAGCCAGTGCGCGACAGAGTCTGAAATTAAGTTCTCCAGATCAGGACTTAACAAAGAGTAATTCCATCAAGGGATGAGCCTTGAACCCTCACCTTTTGCTTAGTTGTAAAGGCACTTGGAGTCAAGTCTGAACTAACTACAGTATATTACTGCTGCATGGTTAACTCTTCTATTAACACAGTGTAGTGTTGTATTCTTGACAGCAGTGATGTGAACATGAAGGCATTAAAGCTTTATAGATACTTGACTATGACAATAGGTCTGTACATGTGTAAGACCAATGAACAGTATCTGGAACACTGAGGTGTAATGTTTCTGCAGTCACAGTTCACTGGAGAAGAATAAGCCGACTGTTGTAGGTGGTCTGAAGTGAATAATCCCCCACTGCTGAGGGCACGAGGTGAGGTTAAGCCCCTGGACTTAACATGACAACAGGTAGCCGATCTTGAAACACAGCTGTTTGGGTTGAGAGGTCAACAGCAGTCTGGCTCCTGTTGTCTCTCTGGAACGATACCGTTTATTTTAATTTAGATTCATTCTAAATGGCATATGACTTATGACATATAATTTCCTGTCATTCGCTGTCATTGTTTCATGAAAGTTGAGTCTAGCAGCTTGACTAAACAATCCAACCCAATGTCCACTAAGTAGCCTTTTTCTGGTTGAAAGGGCCGCAAAACAAAAGCTAGCAGGTGCAGCTTGAATCCGAATGTTTTTGTCAAACTGCTACAGCGACACGAACTCCTCTAAGTGCTGTGGATTAAATAACAGCTACTGAGCATGCATGTCACCAGGTCTAACTCCATGACAACCAAACAAACTCCATTCTGTAGCGAAAGCCTGAAAGCGCTGGAAAAGGCCTCTATCTTGACCTTAAGTCGGGGTTGTTTTTCTTCAACTTTAAATGTGTTGTTTGAACATACAGCCACAGATTCTGCCCTGCAAACCAACTTCAGCACCACGGAGAGCACCTGAAGGCCTGAGAGGCCTGAGAGGCCTGAAGTCTCTGAACTCTGTTTCAGGTGATAATGCGCTCAGTGAAGCCCGTAAAATAAATCTGTGCTCCCTGTGCACATTCTCCATTGAATCTTGTGCTAGTGTCAGCAGCTTATTTCTCTCAAAAATGTGTTTTGTTGCTTTTTGTTACTTCATTTGGCTGTTTGAGCTTCACCGTGTAGGATCATTTGCAGAGTTTGACACAAGAAGGCTGTTTTCATCTGCTGAGATGTTTAAGGCTTCTCTGTGTTCACCTTAAACCTGAGTTTAGGACGTGTACGTACCAGCATGCATTTTGTGGAAGCCAACCGTGGTCCAGTATGCAACTTGCACAAGTGTGATGTGGAAACCTGCTCACACACTGAGCATTGACATTTTAGTGAAGTAGGGGACTTCTTGTGTCCAGCTGTTAAAATGTTCAAGTGGGAAAAAAAATGTGCATGTTCAGAGATTATGGATTTTGTAATGAGGGACATGAAGAATTCTAATTTCCTTTATAGGTCTTAAAACGTGTCTGGGGGGGGGGGGGTCATTAAAAGTGTGCTCACTTTGAAAGCTGCTAGAATGCATTCAAATAAAGACATAAACATTTCACACACAAGCACAAACATTTGCAGTAAATCACAGTTCATGCAGCAGCCAAAGCACTGACCTCTGGCCTATACATGTCCTGCTAATGTGTTTATTTCACCTACTGGACAGTGTGGGTGGAGGTCATGACTTTATTTGAGAGAATGGAGAATGTGGGTTGTTTATCCTCCTGCATGAAGGCGTGAAGGTGCAACTACACTTTCCTATAACTTCAGCAGGGCCTGAGCCCCGGTCGTGCTTTTAATTAGGAGAATAAAACTAGAGGTCTTGCTTCAGTATCGTGACAGAGAACTGCTTTTATTTGCCGTCGATAGTTAATTAAAGCATTCGGGGAGGCGGCGTGGAGACAGCGGAGACCGGGTGATATTGTCCGTCATCCCAACACGCAGGCACCTTATCGGCACGTCCCAGACAGTACGGCCTCCTCGCAACTTTGATGTACGATGCAATTACTAAACTAATAAAAGCCTCAAGTCGAAACACGGTTCCTGTGGTGGTGGTGGAGGTGGAAGGGTGGCGCATCAGCCCGCCTGCTGCCTTGACAACATTATCGCGTCCTGATCAGCAGTTTAGAGCCACAGGACGACGGTCCGGTCTGATTTAATAGAAAGCAGCGAAACTGTGGGGGGGCGTGTTGCTCCAGAGGCACTTATTCACCGACACCTTCCTGAAACCATCTCTGGGCTCCACGTGGAGAAGCCGCTGGTGACTGACATGACGTCATTGGCCAAAGTGAGAAATGATTGGCCGGTTCAGTGCAAAGTTGACAGGAGGCTTTGCTCCCAACATGGACTCATTGACACGTGACCTTCTCATTTATGGTTTTTGTATTTATTGTCTGAACTCCAGTTCACACACAGTATCTTCCCCCAAACCCAAATGACTCCCGCTATTAGCTGTTTCTTGTTGTTTTGCTGCTGGCGGTGCGGGAAGCCTTCATCAAATATCCGCAGTCTCATTATCGCCCACAGAGCCAGTTGGAGCCCGGAATCTGCCCCCATGTTCCGAGCGTCTTATTTTAACCTTTATATTCTACAGAAGACACAATGACGCACTACATGATCACGTCTCAGTTACAGTAAAAACACGTGTGTGTGTGTGTGTGTGTGTGTGTGCGCGCAGCTCAGCGACAGCGTGCGCAGTGAAACGCAGCGTCAGCGTTAAATGCAACTTTACAGCGGTCGACACGAGAGCGCAGAGCCAAAGTTCACCGTTTCCATCCTCAGCGTTTTGCAGTTGCATGTCGCTTTTCTCCGTGGCCGACACACCTGTCTGTGCACGCGGCTGCAAACCCGAACAGAGGAGCCTCCTGTTCGTCTGCAGGAGTCACGTTCTGCACATGTCACCTGCTCAAAGGCTTCGTAGCAAACAATCAGACGCCACGTTTCCAGGGATTGATTCTTGCAGCAGAGAGCCGACTGGGGAGGAGGAGGAGGAGGAGGAGGGGGGGGTCCCTTTTCAGAGGCTGGAGGGTGATGCTCTCTC
>JAVQJF010010973.1:0-21186 GCA_036023855.1 Gadopsis marmoratus
GTTACGTTGCAGCCTTAAAGTCATGTGGACTTCAACGTTCCAACACAGCATAACACAAGCATGTACATCAGGGAATAATGACATTTTGAAATGTATCTTACAGCCACACCAGTGTAAGTAAAAAGCTTTTTGTGGCCGACACTTTAAACGTCATTTCCCTCCGCAATCTCATCGCTTAATTCCTTACCGGAGCTAAAAATGTCTCCTTTGCAGCATGTGGAGGGGGGCTGTGAATCCACCTCTGACCCTGTCATGCCATGACGACCAAATGCCATGGAAGTCAGAGAGGAGAGCAGACTTGTCTGATCCGTCTCTCTCAAACACAAACACTCACTGCACCAAAAAGCCCCAAATTGAGTAACGTACTGGAGTCAACGCCCCGGGGTGGTGGAAGTCTTTCTGTACCAACAGAAAGGAAGTAATCCCCCACCTGCCGACGAGGGCGGCACAAAAATGATTGTTTTCATTACCAGTTAATCTCTTGACTGTTTCTCCCATTAATCAATTAACCGTTGTCGTGGAAACCTGCCTGCGCTCTAACAAACAAAGGCAAAACACAGGAAACACATACAGGCCGCTGACAGACATGTGCTGTACAACCAGAGACAGACAATCAGACGTCATTGGCTACCTCAAAGAGAAAACACAAGAATACAGCTGTTGTAGTGTTCTGAAGACAAAGGAACTCTTTTCCGTTGGTCAGATGGATTTAGACCTGCAGGAACCTTCCAAAAACATATCAGGACCCTTGACGTACATCTGGGAAGCAGGAAAACATCTCCATATAAGGACCTACACTCCACCATATAGCTGACCTTTTGACCTTTTACACAAGAGTCAAGTTGCTCAGCACACACACACACACACACACACACACACACACACACACACACACACGTGTTAGACGGGATTAAGTATCAAGACTGGAGACAAGAGTTCAACTAAAGTACTAACTACGTAAACGCAAATACAGAAGCATCTAATTACTAAATATATATACGGATACAAGCAAACGATGATTAACATATGAATACATTGATAAACTATAAGCTTTGCAACTAAGTTTTCCTTCACACTCAAAAATGGCATCACAACTTTCCAGAGGCCACGGTGACATCTTCAAATCACTTGTCTGGTCCAAAAAAACCCCCCAAAAAACTAAGAACTAAGAACACTTTGCAAATCCTTAAATTTGAGAAACTGGACCTGGTGAATGTTTGACGTGCGTTGTTTGATAAATGGCATTAAATGATGAATTGAATTGTTGTTGGTTCACTTTCCGCCCTTCGAAACACAGAAGGAACCCACCGACTGACTGGTCCTCTCAGCAGTGCTGGAGCACAGCAGAACATTAAATATGTGAGTAATAAAACTCAGCTGCTCAGCAACACCAACAACACACTGAGGACATGTGAGCACATACATGTCAACGCAGACCTCAAAGTCCTGCCAGCTAATAAAAACCCAGTCGATCCTCACATGTGCGAGGCTGGAACCGGCAAAGGTTTGGCAAACATATGTATGACAGAAGAGTTGGATTAATAATGAGCTCATTTCTTATTGTACCAACTCATAAAGCCTTCGGCCTGGAGGCTTCAGAGTGTTTGTATCCAACCAAATTAACAGTTATTCGTCAGTCGGGGAGGACAAGCAGCGTCTTGTGTCCTGTAGATGTGTGTGGAACCAGGACACCTGCTCAGTCTGCAAAACCATCCAACGGATCCTGAACAAACAAAGTGACTTTTTTTAATCTCTAAGTACATTTTCCTCCTCAGCCCCCAAAAAATAGAAACAAAAAAAAGAAACAAACCCCAAAACCAAACGAGCCCGGATTGTTTCTTTCATAAAAAATCTGGCGTTTGAAGGAAAACTGACAGGAGACGAAACCTCCATCGGCACGCGGGTTAAATCAACAGGCTACTCACGATGTTCAGTGGAGCGACTCTGGAGACCCGGACCCGGAGCTGGACCCGGAGCTGGATGCCTGCGGAGGACTGACGGCTGGAAGGAGCTGCGGTGTCCTGGATATATGAGGAGGGCTGGCTGGAAGCCTGTGTCTCTCTCTCTGTCTCTGTGTGTCTCTCTGCCTCTCTCTCTCTCTCTCTGTCTCTCTGTGTGTCTCTCTGCCTCTCTCTCTCTCTCTGTCTGTTTCTCTCTGTGTGTCTCTCTCTCTCTCTCTTTCTCTGTGTTTCTCTCTCTCTCTCTCTCTCTCTGTCTCTCTCTGTGTTTCTCTCTCTCTCTCTCTGTCTCTCTCTGTGTCTCTCTCTCTCTCTCTCTCTGTCTCTGTCTCTCTCTGTGTGTGTCTCTCTCTCTGTCTCTCTCTGTGTGTCTCTCTCTCTCTGTGTGTCTCTCTCTCCCTGTCTCTCTCTCTCTCTCTGTGTGTCTCTCTCTCTCTGTCTCTCTCTGTCTCTGTGTGTCTCTCTCTCTCTCTCTCTCTCTCTCTCTCTCCTGCCTCCCAGCAGAAGCAGAAGCAGAAGAGAAAGTCCTGCTGTTGGTTATTAAACCTCCTCCCAGCCTGTGATCTCACACTGTAACAATAAGAGTCAACCAGCGTGTTGAGCAGCTCCTCCGGTGGGGTTTTGGAAAAAGTTTATTCCCACTTTGCTGCATGTTAATACCAGGGTAATCCGGGGTCTAGCGGATAGACAGGGTTCATTGGATTATATATATATATATATATATATATATATATATATATATACACAGTATATATTTTAGATAGTGATTATGTTTGAGATCTAAGACCCTGATCAAACTGATAAAAAAAAACAGATACAGAGAAAATTAAAATCCTTTGTATTTAGCTGCGGTCTCTCAGACAGACTTCTGAAACGTGTTAGCACAGTTAGAAAGAGACATCACGATAATAAAACAATGCTGTGTGTGTTGTTTTGTTACCAAATCACATCAGTCCCTGAAGTAGATCTGCAATAATTCCAAAGGCTGATCTCAAAATAAACAATGACTCCTAGAAGAAGTTGACATTTTAATTCAGTCACCCTGAACATGATCAAACTGCATCAAATCAACATGGAAACATGATTATTTTGGGTTTTAAAGAGGAAACCGCCACGACCACTACCAAAGCTATGTTTAAACCCCCCCATCCCCCCCCACTCTCTCCTTTCTTTTTCTAAACATCCCATCTGGCCTCTAAAATCAAAACACCCAAAACTACAGAAACTGTGCAGACGCATGTAGTTGTGGGCTCATGTAAAAACACATCTCGGGTCTAATGTGTACTTGTCTTGGGTTAACTTTTACATCTTTGGTGTGAAGCAGCCAGAGAGACATTTTTGTTCTTCACCACAGGAAAACACTTACAACGCCCCCGAAAAACCCGTTCAAGCCACATGTTTGTTTGTCTGGTTTCACCGAGGGAGCGTTTTCCATGTTCAGGCCGGACTGAAAGACTCACAGGCTTCGGTGTAAATGTTTAAAATCATAACTCTTCACAGGTAAACCATGAACCTTCTAAAGGGAAGGAATATTCAAACCAAAATGCAAACTAGGTCGCCCACTCGCTCAGCCTCATGTAAGCCGAAACACCACTGAAGTTCGATGGACCATCAAACTGAAACGGAGCTACACCTCCTGCAGTCCCGTCTTAAAAGCCCATCGTGTCCATCCAGTTTCAGTGGTTTGTAACATTCACCACAGTATATTTTCTGTGCAGTGCACAATCATTGCCAGTATGAGGCAGTGGTAGGGAAGTACTCAGATCCTTTACTTGAGTAGAAATAGCAACACCACACTGCAGAAATATACTGCTGCAGGTCAAAGTCCGGCAGTGAAAATGTTGTAAATTACACAAGTATTGTTGGTAAAATGTGTGTGTTATGGTTTCGGTCGCTGTCCCTCGTGTCCTCCCTTCCTCTCCCTCCACCCGAGCCAGCAGCCAGCCACGTCACCCAGTCCCATCAGCGTCTCCCTTGCTCGGCCTGTTCTCCGTCCATTACCTTCCCTGTGCCTTGCCTCAAATAAACCCTTTGTTTTTGCGTACCTGTGCCTCTGTCCTGGGTCCACTACTACAGACATCACAACAATATGTGTGTATATATATAACAACATTAATATGTAAGGGGAGAGGTTTGCCTTCAAGGCCTTTCTGACGTGGTTAACGTAGGTTCAGACATCTAAAGTATGTACTGCAGTTCAATGTTGACTTATATTAATTCCTGACTCTGATATTTGAATATTTTATATACTTTAATGTAGTTTCATCTATAATGCCACCTTGTATTTTATCAACTAAGGAGGAACAGGATGAGCACTGCCAGAGCGTTATACAGAATGACCTCCAGCAGGCCACTGGTGTGACTGTCTCTGACCAAACAATCAGAAACAGACTTCATGAGGGAGGCCTGAGGGCCCCATGTCCTCTGGTGGGCCCTGTGCTCACATTATGCTGCCTGTAACATCGTTCAGCAAGACCTTTGGTGGTGGGTCAGTGATGGTCTGGGGGGGCAGATCCACGGAGGGACGCACAGACCTGTACAGGTTAGACAACGGCACCCTGACTGCCATTAGGTATCGGGATGAAACCCGTGGACCCATTGTCAGACCCTATTTTCAGCCTCTGTAGGTTGATAATTTTCATTTCCATCCAACGATGTGGCATCCTTTCATTCCTAACACATTACCCAGTCCATGTCAGTATAGATATCCAGCAGGATTTTTTTTCCCCCATTGAGATCTGATGTGTTTTCAAAGTGTTCCTTTAATTTCTTTGAGCAGTGTACATTACAGGCATAGCTACAGCGGTAGAAACTGTACGGCAACATCTCTGGATGACCAGTTGATGTGGTGTCATGCTATATACCGGCACTGTTACCCAACCCTGTGTTGTGGTTGCATTGTAACAGACATTTAATTTAGCTGTTCGGTGGATAGCAGGGTGCTGTGCTATTTAAAGAGCTGTTCCCAAACCCTATACATGCAAGCTGTTTTTGACTGGTTAACCCAGGTTCAGGCTCTGCATCCACAGTCCTCCACCCAGTTTAACTGTCCATGAACAAGTGACAGCAGCTGCTGCTTCCCATATCTTCGTCACGTTCGCCTTTGAATCTCCTCCTCTCAGTTTCCGAAATGCAGTGGTGTCCCGGTACAAGACTTAGCTCTGAGAAGTGACTCTTTAGCCCTGCGTATGGTTGGAATAGTAATTAAAAATATTATCAATGATGATAACTACATACAGTATCTAAATTTCACAGAAGCCCCGTGGGGCAAGTGAGATTTATTTATTTTTTTCTTTGTCGTGATCCATTTTCTAAGTGGGATCTAAATAGTTTTCTCTGCGGTTTTTATGACTTAAGAATTGGCAAAAAACAAAGGAAAAATGATCATTGGAGACCTTTTTTTCTTTTCACCTGTTCTCAAGTCCTACACACAGGAGAGAAAACTATTTAAATCAGACTAGGAAAGCTGATCATCCCAGGGCTTCCATACAGTTGTAATGAATATAGCCAATGAAAACAGTTGTAGCTTTGGTTGTTATGTTCATCGTGGTCACAGTAACTGACCTGAAACACACTCAATAACTGTGAGCTGCCTTCCACGTCACACTCTTGGTCTAAATTATAAAGCACCGTGGAGAAATAGCCTGTGTTTAATAAGATTTGAACATGTTATTGAATATTTCTTTGTGACAAATCACAGATTGTGATTTAATATGATTTGGAATGATAGTACTGATATTTTCATAACAGGAAACCTTTTTAAACCTTTTTAATTCATCACTTTGAAGAATGTATTTGCCTCACACTGAAAGTGCTGCCACTGATAATAACCTTTATCCAGTGAGATCTATAACAGTATATGTGGGGGATATTTGACGTTATGTCACATACATAAACTTGCACTCGTCTTTTTAACCTTGTTGAGACATTTCACTATATTAAATATTGAATGTAACTATAATATTATTTAATGACTTTTTCTCGTGTCTGCAGGCTTTCAAAGAGATGCTGTATGCTGCTCAGGACCAGGCGCCATCTATTGAAGGTATCTCACACAATATTATTTTGCTGACTTCAGAGTGGAAGACACACGACAGCACATAAACACACTGTTCTGATGTGCAATATCTTTAGCTGGTCAGGGCTGGAAGAGCCACATTCTAGTAGTTAGCTACTCTGCAAAGTAGTGACGCTTCCGCAAGAAAATGTCAGACTGACAACATCATGATGAGACCAAAGCCATAGTGTGTCTGTAGACAGGGCAGATTCCCGTTACTGTATGTATGAAGACCATAACAAGCATGACGATGCACTCTGTGGAGATCTGCTATAGAAAACAATGGACTTGGCAGAGAAAATGCTTCTCCCTCTCTTTGCTGTCAAGATTGGCTTGTGCTCCTAAATGACTTTATGCATTATTGCTTAATTATGTGTCTTTGTAAAAATACTCTTAACAACAGCCACAGTGTGACCAAAATTTAAGGCCTCAACTAGTCTTAAAATATCTTAAAACCAGTTATCAGAGGCCTTATGTTTCATCATGTAATGACAGGCCTCTTTGTGCCCCTGCATGCACACCCTTTAACCCAATACAAAACAGCGTGACCAGCACAATAAGTCGTTTCCTGGTGTCTTTTCTTTCATCGTATTTTGAATAAATAGACTTTCACCACTTAAAGAGCCTATTTTCAGTCAGAAACATGACGTAACAGAACATGAACCTTAAAACACAAAGCAATGTAATGTTGTTACCTGCGCAAGCCGACCAAACATCCCAAGCCCAACGTGCAAACAGCGACCTGTATAAGCTAGTATAGTAGATAGTGTTCATGCTATCCTGTTGCTCTGTGAAATACTTAATTGATGATCTGTAATCACGGCTAAGAATTAGATTGATCCGCGTCAGGAATCGTGATCAGAGCCTGTGCTTCAGCACGGTTAGATCTGAGTTCACCCAAACTCAAGTCAGCAGCACGTCTTCTGCCTGTGAAAGTGATCCACAGTTTTGTCACCAAGGTTTTAGTAAAGCATTCATCAAGATTAAAACCTCTATTTGTAGAATGTGAAGTGTTTTAACTTTGGCGGCTGCCAGTGGTATTATCAGAAGAGACACCGGCAGACGAGCGTGGCCCGTACTAGTCTGGAACATGGCTTCCTGGTCTTCCTGGTCTTCCTGGCACCTTTTTTATATTAAGCCATTAATCAAATGAGAAAATGACACTAAACCGCGGGCCAATGCTGGCAGATTTTCATGGTGGAACTTTTCAATATACAAAGTCTATGTCATGTGTGGTCTATGATTTAAGGTTTCATCATGAAAAGCAAAGGGCCAGGAGGGTCATATTATTTGTCCTGTAACTGTCTATTGATTGAGCACAGAGTAGAGTGTGATGGAGCTCAGGGGTTCTGAGGTCGTATTTAAGGAGGCATGCTCAGAAACACACAGTATCACTTCTATCTCCTGATCTGTCAGGATCATGTAACTTTCCACTGAGTGACTATCCCATAATTAGCAACTGTAGAGACCTAACGGTCTTACAGGATAGACACTGTGATTAATGATGATCATATTGAACACAGCATTCAGCATAGTATTTTTTTTAAGCTCTATTAATAGCATCCCGATGACGTTTTGTAGTATTCTAGCAATCTGCACACATTGTTGTCATGGAGTTACACACAGTACAGAGAAGACGTGAGTAACTTACAGTCACTGAGTGCTTTAACCTGTTCTCCCTTAGCTCAGGATGCTTACATGAAGTGCACACATTCAGAGCACTCCTTAAAGTGCTTCTCAGATTCAACAGACTCTTTGTGTTGTTCTGGCGTTCTTCTTTGACAGCTGGCAAACAGCGAAATGTTGTTACGTGCTACAGTGCATCCATGGGTTTTACAGGCTATACATTTTATCACTGTAGCCTACGTGTGTCTGACACTATCTATATATGGTTCTGTTTTATATACAGAAGTCTGAGTGATGAGTGACTCACATCTCCTGACTAATGAATAAATCCACCTGCACACTGACGATGACGGACAAGAAACCTGACTTAGACTCCAGAGGTGCAGCCGATAACATGTGAAAAATGATTGAAATATATATATATATATATATATATATATATAGTAGTTTATGAATGTCCTGGTAAAAATGAGCTTTTAAACAAAATGACCGACTCCCTCTTCAGTGTAACTTTTTCACTCCACAGTAATACCATAGTGTAAACCTTTTTAGCCGCTGCCACAAGCACACTTTCATCAAATTTACATCGGCTCTGACATGGTAAGATGATATAAATGTGCATCAACAAATGGGCGGATTTAGGAAACGACGCAAAGTGAAAGATGTTAGGTTTTATAGCTGCACATGGAAATGGAGGCTTGTTATAGTTGAGCTATTATTCCACCTAATCCCTCCAGCGTGTACCATGTGACTCCCTAATGATCTGTCTGTCATTTGTCTTTCGCTCACTCTCGTTCCATCAGTCTCTCTCTTTCAGAATCAGAATCAGCTTTATTGGCCAGGTATGTTGTACACATATGAAAAACTTGACTCCGGTTTAACTTTGTTCTAAGAGTACTATACAGAGTACTATACAGAGTACTATACAGAGGCAGTAACATTACCTACTGAGTACACATCTATTTACAAATATGAATTAAATTCAATTTTATTTATATAGCTCTATATCATAACAGAGTTATCTCATAGCACTTGTTAATATATGAATAAAAGAATATATATATGTATACTGTATGTATGTGTGTGTGTGTGTGGCCGATGATATTTACATGTGTAACAGTGTACGTAACCAATGGTGACTGACTTTATCGGCAGTTATGCAACTTCAGTTTTCAGTGAGTGCTTGCACAACAATGGCAGACAGCATTGACCACAAAAATCCATTGAAGGTTCTTGCAGCTGTAGTGAGACGACCTTTACAGAAGCTGAGAAAGGACATTTCTGAATGAAACCTGAGGTAATGATCGTTTGATGTCGATGGGGTTTTGACTCGCTCTTGCTGGATTTTGGCCAAGTAATATGCATATCTGACTAGAAAATGTACGATTGTTCAACATAACTTGCACATACACAGGAGTTGTCCATCCAGGCTTATTAAACGCACCGGTATGTTGATGAAGCTCTATCTGACGTGACTCAGGCAGACATCATTTTCGCAGATGAGGAAATGTATTAAAGTTTCATTACATTTAGTCTGTGTCCTTACATTTTAATGAAATAGCTGCAAGTAATGCTGGCTACAGTAGCTGAATGGGTGGTAAGTTAGCAAGATGGGTCGGCTGCCCATACGCCTACTGTATCTAACGTTACGCACTGTCGACGCATAGTACAACATAGTAGAATGATAGGAAATACAATTGTTTTTCCTGTTGGATTAAAACATCTTTGTTTGCGAAGGTACGGGCAAGTGCGTAAATGGTCCTGTGACTTGTGTCAATGAGAGGGAACTTCAGTGAGGACAATAATAAGTGAGCTCTGTCCTGGCTGTTTTAATGCCTGTTTTACACAACAAACGCACATTCAACCTACGTTTGACCATTTTCATGTGAGACTGCTCTCGTAGGTTAATCCTGTGCTCCTCTGCAACTGTGTTTTTTACACATTATTAAATAAGAGCCACATTACATAATAACACTACTTTTGATCGCTCCGTATCAGGACCGGGAAATGTCAGTCAGTATCACCATTAATTGCCATATTTGCCTCCGTGGTAATTGATAAACACTATGTTTTTAGGTACACCTGTATTCTTTCTTATTCTTTGTACTGAAAGTAAGCCGAACATTTTCTAAACCACGAATGTGACATTTACTTTACTGCTCAGTTGCCTGTCTATGAAGGACTGAATTTAGAATTAAGTTACTCATCAGGTCAGTTTCAGGTTCCTCTTGTTTTTAATGCGTCTGTTTGTTGTAGTGACACAGTGGCCGTGTAGAACTAAAGAAGCAAGCTTATAATGGAATTGTCTGTCTTATCCACAGACCTCACTGAACAGTGTTCACTGGGACTACTTTGTGCTAACTGTGTGTTGTCTGCAGTGAGAGAGGTTGACAAAGAGAGATATTTTTAAATGTCTTTGTTTTAATGCTCTGAGCACCACAAATGAGATTCCATGCACCTTCGAAATCTTAGAGAGCGGCATCCTAAAACCTGGACTATTCAATTTGCATGGCCACTGGAGGTAAGAGAAAATATGTTTTTGTAACTGGCCTTTAAATGACATGTAATGCTGTTCAAGTGCCTTTGAGCAAGACGCAGAGACTGCTGTTGGCACACCTCTGCACGGGGCGGCTGCCAGGTGTGGACGCGTGAGAGTGAAAAATAGAGCTAAAAACATCAATTGTCAAATGGAAAGTATAGCCTATTACCAAGAGACAGACGTGTCATAATGATGATGATAATAATCATGATGACATGAGCCCAGACACAGAGGGAAAAGAGCAGAATAAGGCCGATAAGGAGATTACTGTAGTCTGACTGTGGTGGCTGTCTGTGTGTTTGTGCAGAGAGGGGGGGGGGGACACTCCAATTTAGTTAATTTGGTGTCTTGTCTAAAAGCATCCAGTCTGAAACACAGTGAATCACTGAGTCTGCAGAGTCTGACTCAAAACCACCTGCCCGGTCTGTTGTTGGGCTGTTGTTGTCGTGACAGCGGGTACAAGTTAGTGGTTGGACACACGGGTCCTCTATGTCCACTATTCAATTAAAGTTTACCAGAAGCTGTCCCGGCGGCAGAACTTAAATAGTTGAGATCAAAAATGACAGAAAGTACAGGATGCTGTTTTGGTAAAAGCATTTGACTCAACGGGAGGAGCAGCAATTAAACTCTCTAGCACGGTATTTGGGATACAAGTAAATATAACATGGATATCAACATATAATTCTCCAAAACAACTTAAGGACGACAAACCAGTTGAGGATGAAAATCAAGCTTTTTTAAATTGAATTGATCTTATTTGGTTTTTGATGATTTGACTGACAGACAGCTGAAGGTTCCAGTGACCATGCTGCTTCTGTCTCTTTCAGGGTCCAGACCAGGACCATGACTTTGCATGACCTGCTTTTCTTAAGTAGTGCAATGATTATTGCTTGATATGGACTGTGTCCAAACAAAGAACTAATTATTGATTTTGTCATCACAGAGAGCACGATGCATGATGGGCAGCAGATAACCTGTTTACTTGTTATAGTAGGAAAACTCTTGGGATCACTGATAACATGAAGAGCTGCTCCGTTCTAAAAGAGTGCCCCAGTAGAGGCTTCTTCATGCTGGGTTGTGTTGAGCTGTCTGAGATAAGGGTTGACAGTCATGAGAGAAACGTGGTAAATCCAAAATGTCAGTCCTGGATCGCAGACGCATCCCACTGCAGCCTGAAACAAACATCTGACCGCGTCAGGAATTTTGGACACAACGTGACTGCTGCTGCGAACCACGTCTACAAACCAACCAATCAGAGTACGAGATGAAGCGACGCAGAATACACTGGCTGGTGTGACATGTCGTTAGCACCATTTTAGGAGAACAAACCAAAATGCAGGGTAAGCGAAGGAACGGCACTACGGCCAAAGCTTGTTTATGTTTCCCACTGGATGATGGGAGCTGATGGCACGGCTCGGCTCTCATATACGTTTTCATCACACAAGCTGAGGTGCATGCAGCTGATATGTACAGTCTGACACGTGTTGCAAACACGACTGTATTAGACTCTTCACCTTAAGTTATGACAGTAAGCCAGCAGGAACTGGACACTGGAGTTCAGCCACCATTTTATTGTTTCCTCCTGTGACATGTCAAAATGTCTTCTTTGGATGAAAATGAGTGTTGGCTGCACCAATTGCTCATTTGATCCTTTTTGTATTGTGTCATAGTGCGGCTTCATTACGTCCTGACAAACACTAGCCTGTCAGAGTTAGCTGCCTTCTCTCTACTCGTTTGACGACTTCACAACACGTGTTCTATGACGTTGACCGATAGGAGCACAGGAGAAGAGGGACATGGTTGTATTTGATTTCAGTGAACCTGTAACCGTGAAAGACTGAAGTCTGCCAGGTCTCGTGGCTAAAATGTGTCACACTGAGAGAGTAATCGGACAGTGACAGACCAACAGTACAGGCTGCTACAGTGGTATGTACTGTACAACAAACACAGATAATCGTCACGCATGGCCAGCAAGAAGATTGTCTCAGAACAAAAAAATAACTCCTATCAATCTTTCATCGACTGCTGGGTCCACAGTCTATGAGTGAGGGACAGAAACAGCAGATAACCAGCTTTTTTTAAGATCTGATCAAACATTATTGGTGTGAAACAAGAGGGGCTGGAGTTCTGTGACCAGGGGATCAGAAGGAAGTGGATGAGCTTGAGCACATCTTAGCAAGTGAAGCAGTCCGCCGACACAATTCTTAATAGTTATTTTGGATGATATAGTGTGTGTCTAGCTCATAGACTTTAATTGTTTTCCCATACATTGACATGTATTTTGTGTTTTTCCCCTTTCAAAGTGGATAATCATCTTAAGCAACAGTACCCATTAAAGTCAGAAGGAGCTGTCGCAGCTACTACTCTGGCTGAAGATGATTTTTATGTGCCACCATCTCCACGCAGTATTTACTGTGTGTGACTGTAGTGAAGGGCAAACCTGCATTGGATAATAACCTTGTTGTGATCTGTATACCTTGGAGGAGTGAAAGCCAAGTTACACAAACTAAAATGAGAATCCAGCTGCTTTTGAAGACTGATGTCCAACCTGGACACCCTGCTGCTGCCTCACTGCTCCACCTGCTGGTTGGAGCAGGATGCTACGGGTCTTTGCTGCACAAAACATGGAATCTTACATGAACACACACAGTCCTGCCTTTGCTGTCCTCTCTTCACCTTCCCTTTGTGTCCTCCGGTTCGTTTTCCATCTACATCCAGGTCCAGTAAGGTGGTTTAATCAGTGCTTTGTCACAAATAGTCTTCACTGATCTAACATCTCACATTTTCTTGCAGTCACAGATGAGGATACAGTTAAGAGGTACTATGCCAAGTTTGAGGAGAAGTTCTTCCAGACGTGTGAAAAAGAACTGGCCAAAATCAACACCTTCTACTCTGGTAATGACTACAACACACAGTCACATACATTAGAGCTGGAAATCACTAATTCAGATATAGCTCTGACGTAGTGTGTTGTGCTTATTATCCTGCAATGGCTTTCTATCTTTAAAACCGTCTTCATCTCTTCCCTCTAGAAAAGCTGGCTGAGGCTCAGCGGAGATTCGCCACGCTGCAGAACGAGCTGCAGTCATCGCTGGACGCCCAGAGGGAGAGCTGGGCTAACGGGCGGGGCCTGAGGAGGAGGAAGACGGTGTTCGCCCTGTCGCAGCAGGAGCGCTGCAAACACAGAAACATCAAGGACCTGCAGCTGGCCTTCTCCGAGTTCTACCTCAGCCTTATACTGCTGCAGAACTATCAGGTGCACACACACAAACGTCACAGTAACTTGATTCAATTTCACAGTCTCCCCACAACAACCACTGATTAACTGTTCATTTTATTTTGTTAGTTTATTTTACAGAGACGATGCTCGTTGGTCAAAAGAAGAATAAACCATGTAAATGAGGTTTAGGGATGCACTGTTATGGATTTTTAGGGCAGATAGCACCTTGTTTGTTTGGTTGTGCTGCTATAGATGTGGCACTAATAACATTACACGGAGCAAAAAATATAGAGGAACAATAAATACTACCTTTAGTTCGACCAGTTTTCTTTCTGTCAATGCATTTGTACAAATGTAGTTAAAGCTGCACTAATCAATACGTTTCAATAAACAGTGGATAAAAGCAGGCTGTCGGTTGTGGAGACGAACCCACATTTCTTCTCAACTGTTTTGGTGCCCTCTCACTGACACCACCAGCCGGCCGCTAGCTGGGGAACATAAGCTAAAGAGCCAGATGTGTTTCTCAGCAGCTGGAGGAGACCAAAGCAGAGCTAAATGGGACTGAATATTGACTGACTTACACAAAGCCCAAAAGCCCAAAACCCCAAAACGAATCAGTTGAAACGGCTTTAAGCAATGAATAGAATAATCCTCTAATAATCCTTTAATAAACACAGTGATGCCACATGCGGAGCCTTTTGTCCCTGTTATACTTTCACATCGTTCATCAGTTGTGTTTAATCAGCTGCTTTTCACGGCGTTAATGAGAAGCCTCTCCGTGTGTCTGCAGAACCTGAACTTCACAGGGTTCAGGAAGATCCTGAAGAAGCATGATAAGATCTTGGAGACGTCGAGGGGCGCTGACTGGAGGGTGGCCCACGTTGAAGTGGCTCCATTTTACACATGCAAGAAAATCACACAGCTCATCTCTGAGACCGAGGTGCACACACAAATTCACACATGCTTCATTACAACTGTTGTAGTTAAGTACAGTAAGGTCAATATTCTAATTCAAAAGTAACAGTAAGACACACTTACAGCCGACAGTATGATCCGTTATCGGTTGTCTCTCGTGTCTTTCAGGCATTGGTCACAACAGAGCTGGAAGGTGGTGACAGGCAGAGGGCCATGAAGAGGCTGAGGGTGCCTCCTCTGGGAGCTGCACAGGTCAGACACACACTTCTAACTCATACACTGTTCCTAAACCCAACATCCTCTGCTGTCACGTGTTTAAGGAGAAGAACCCATATGTGGTACATTTCCGCAGTACATTTTCCTTTTAATGACATATTACTCCAGTAACTTTAACACTAGGTCATCGTGGTTCAACCACCTGAACAGAGCGGCGTAGATCTGCCTTTTCCTTTCATGCCCCACAAGCTTGGAATGAGCGGCAGGGACCACGATTGCTTTTAGCTCATGAAGCCTGTTTGTTGTGTTTTGATATGCTAACCGTGGCTACCCAGATGCTACCCAGATGCCACATTTAAATTGTTCACGATTGACCCATCGATGCCAAACGTTAAGACACAACATAAGTCTCTCTAGCTCTCTGTTTCTTTTGAAATGATATCACCCAATGAAAAAACTCTACTTTCACACCATTCAATCTCTCACTGGAATAAATGTTGAGGTGACTTCATCTCAAAAGCAAATCACACATGAATAAGTCTATGGTATAATGATAGACTGTATATGATGATGCAGTGTTCAGAGTTTATCCACACAAGCAGACAACTGTAGCAGTGTTGGTGTCACACATGGGCATTAATACATATGTTCAAAGTGAAGTATGGGTACTTTGAGCTATCAGAAATAATGTTTATATTCAATAACAGAAGTTAACTAGCATTAAATTCACCTCAGGGCACCACAATGAATTCAGTCTTAGTCTAAAGCTACGGAGTTCAGTTACTGTAAAACCTAATAAACACAAGTTCTTTATAAATAAAAGGCTTATCAAACTAACTATGCACACAACTAGAACTGCCAGACATACAAATGAATGAATAAATCCTATGAGTGTAGCGACAGACAAGGAATGCATGAAAAGAGGACCGTTTTATACCGAATGATTATCTTGTGGGTAAAAGTTAATACTGACCAGTGAAATCGCCTTCATGCATGGTAGCAGAGAGAAATACTTGATGGTTCCTTATAATGATCGTTGAAGGGAGATTGTATTCCTGAGCTAACACTAGATATCTTTAGATCATCTATAGCATCAACCCCAAAGTAAAGTTTCACCTGCGGCCTCAGATGTTCAGGGCAGGCGTTGCTTCATTCCGGAGCTTTCGGGCCTCCTCGGGTGTGCTTGTTTAAACTATTTTAGTTTCAATGTATAGTCTAAAGTATTCATTTAGGTAATAAAGTTGATGACATGTCTAATATTGTGGTGTTCTGTGCTGCAGAACCAATATAATGTTATGTGCAGTTTCAAATAGATTCTAAGTTTGATCGTTTACTCATTTGTTTGTGTACTACATGCTCAGCGTCTTTTTTAACAACACTGCTCAGAACATTAATGTTATTATTGTATTTAAATACAGACAGTGGGATTATATATTACTCCTGGGCAGCTGGGTTATGGTTGTCCTGCCAAGTCTGCTGTCTGAGATGGTGTCCGTGTTTCTGTCTGCCTGCAGCCTGCTCCAGCTTGGACCACCTTCAGAGTCGGCCTTTACTGTGGAGTGTTCCTTGTCTTAATGGTCACCGTGGTCATTACAGGTAACACACGCGTGCAATGATCAAACTGGGGGTCCAACATATACTGTGCATCTATGAAAAGACGGGTTTTCAAAGTCTGAGACAAAATATGAAAAAGGTCTGTCCTGAGGCTTTCATCAGGTCATGACTGTGGAAAAACTGTAAAACTAAGGAATCTCTTTAACCAAATCACACACATTTAGGCTATTCTTTCTTATCTATTTGTAATAACTAATGTAATGTTTTTCCACTTCACTGGTCCTCCCCTGAAGCCTTTTGGAACCCCCATTTAGAAAACCTCTGGTGTAAGAGTTAAAGCTGAAACTTTGAATCATCCACTGACTCAGTTTTTACTTCCTGGAATATCAGTGTGTCCAGGCCAGAAATATACTTTCAATGCTTTAGCTAGCGTTTGTGTCACAGTAGATAATATTGCAATAAAAACTGTACTGAGTAAAATCAAGAGGTAGAGCGGGTCATCCTTTAATCCCAGGGTTGGTGGTTTGATCCCAGCTCCTCCTGTTCACATATTGAAGGGTCCTTGGGCAAAATTCTGAACCCTAAGTTGTTCTTAGGCAGCTACGTCACACATCTGTGTGTGAATGAGACCAACCTGTAAAAGCACTTTGGGAACCGATCAGGTTCAAAAGGCACTAGCACTAATATAAGTGACCATTTATCATCTTTTGGTCCATACATTGTTTTCCGTGTCTCTGTCCCTGTCACTAGGAGCCATGTTGGTCCGAAGTACTGATGTTTGGCCTATGGTCAGAATCTACAGAGGAGGCTTCCTGTTAATAGAATTCCTCTTCCTATTAGGTACGGTGTAGACACACATGCACAAGGAAGTTCAGAAAAGGGAGGCGCCACATCAAGGCTGACTGTCTGTTCGTTCATTGCTTTTATCTTCCAGGCATCAACACGTACGGCTGGAGGCAGGCAGGAGTTAACCATGTACTCATATTTGAACTCAACCCCAGGAACAACCTGTCCCACCAACATCTGTTTGAGGTCTGAGCGCACACACACACACATGCTAGCAAACACGTTGCTTTTTTTATTAGTATTGTGAGTATTGAGTATTGTGACTTTTGTGTGAGTGCAGATCGCAGGTCTGTTGGGGGTGCTGTGGTGCGTCAGCCTGCTGTCCTGTCTCTTCAGTGACAGCATCCTGGTACCAATGCAGGCTAACCCTCTGGCTCTCTACGGCCTCTTCTTCCTCTTCCTCATCAACCCCTTCAAGACCTGCTACTACAAGTCGCGCTTCTGGCTGCTCAAACTCTTGGTACAAATTATACAGTCTTACGATTGTTTTTGTCACCGCTGTTGGAACTCTTGCGCAACTGTAAAGTGTATTTGATGCAGTAAGTTGTGGTATGTGTAGTTCACAAACATGTTTTTAAGTGTTAGTCCATCAGAAAGATCCATTATTTAAGATTTGTGGCATAAAGTTGCTCTAGTTTGCATCCAAGTTGAGTGTTTTTGTCCATAAAAGTAATTGAGGCTAGGACTGACCATTGGTGGGTCATATGTTTTAAACCAAAGAAAAAATGTCCATCACAATTTTCCTACAGCTCAAGGGGACATCTCAGCATCGTTTGTTCCGACCAGCAGTCCAAAACTCAAAGCTATGACACTGACAACAGTAAAACAGCACATTCTCACTTTTGAAGCACTGCGTGCAGTGAAGCTCCTGCTCTTTACTGAGCAACACATAGCTCAACACAAGTTACCTGACTCAAAGACATCTGTAGATTGGCAGCATCATGAATAGAATTTGTAATGGCTCCTAGGAACTATTAGTAAAACACACAAGACCTACCACTTACAGGCTTACGCTAGTTAATGCGTGAACACACGGGGGCACACCGTTTAGACAAGGCAGGGACTGGTATGAAGCTAACTAGGATGCTATGGACTACTTCAGAATGTTAATCACTATACTCCCTTTCTAACCTCCATCTACATCCTCTCTTAGGCTTTTCACACTCCTTTTTTTAGTCTAGCCCCGTTTCACACGGGCACCTTTTAGCCCTAAGTTTAGTCGATTTTCAGGGGATAACCCCGGAAACTCTGGCCTAACGAGCCCTAGGCTAAAGTCGGGGTTAGTCCACTTGGAATGTGCTAGTGTTTAAAGCTCCCATAGCCTGGGGCCAAGTGTAGTATGAAAAGTATTAGCGATATTTTCTGGGACATTTAAGAGTTTTTATCCAAGTCCTGGGGTTGGAGTTAGTCATATATTGTCCTATGAATTTTGGAATGCCATTGGATGAGGGTTGTTGAGGCCAGTGTATTTGGTGTCAAAGCTCAGCTTATTAGAATTATGGCTGGCAAACATTTCGTTACATTTGGTGTGACAGCAACTACAAAATCTGTTTTGGTCATCGATGACAAAGGTTTAGTTCAAACCTTCATCACAGTACCAAAAATTCCTCCCGTCTGAATGAGTGAGTGAATTTAAAATGGTGATCTATGTCTGACGCTCTGTCCCTTTCTTTCACAGTTTCGAGTGGTGACGGCTCCGTTTCATCGCGTTGGCTTCGCAGACTTCTGGCTGGCGGATCAGTTGAACTCTCTGGTGGTGGTTCTGATGGATCTGGAGTACATGATCTGTTTCTACAGTTTTGAACTGGACTGGAAAGAACGCAAGGGGCTCATCAGCAGCGGAGGTGAGACTGAACAATTAAAAGCAACTTTAAATAAGGGTTGTGGGAGAATTTGTGTATGTCAGGGCTGTAGAGACTCTGATTCCATGATGATGGGCCCACACTGCATGTCATTCTCTGCAGGTAAAGATGTGTGCAATACCTACTCCTATGGCGTCCGTGCAGTCATCCAGTGTCTTCCTGCTTGGTTCCGATTCATCCAATGTCTGCGACGTTACCGTGACACCAAGCGGGCCTTCCCTCACCTGGTTAACGCTGGGAAGTACTCCACTTCCTTCTTTGTCGTCACCTTTGCGGCCCTTTACAGCACACACAAAGGTAGAGCAGAGACACAGATACACGTCACATCTTTGCTGTATTCAGTGCAAAGCGTACACATTTATTGGAATATCCACTAGGCAGTGCTGTCATTTGGCATAAATCTAGTGCCAATTAAACGAATCACTTCCTGCACAAATATTTCACATTAAAAGCCTTCCAGCTTTTATTCTGTCAATAATTTCAGGTTCTGTGCCTGTAATTTAATGTTTCCATCCTCTGGTTCCTTAAACATGTTCACAGGCAACCCACACCGACGAAGTTCTGAATGCTCAGACATTGAGAATGATAAAACAGACTTTGACAGCAATGTGCTGATCTTTTCCCGTGTTTTTTCCAGTAAGACTTCAGTGCTTCGGTATATTTAGTGTAAAGCAGCTCTTCCTGTTTTAGAAGCCAAAGTAACATCAGTTCAGATTTTATGAATCATTTGCACATATTGCTTCTGTCCTGTAAGTGAAACAGAGGAGTCTGGCTTACTAGAAAACAAATTCGCAAACATCTTCAATTGCTGTTTCTATTTTGGAACACATAAATCTGATGCTGTAGTAGCTGTCTAACCTCTCTCTCCTCCTCAGCTGAAGCCCACACCGATACCCAGATCTTCTTCTACTTGTATATCGGCTGCTTGGTGGTCAGCTCATGTTACACGCTGATCTGGGATCTGAAGATGGACTGGGGCCTGTTTGACCGCAGCGCAGGAGAGAATACCTTTCTGAGAGAGGAGATAGTCTACCCACATAAGGTACATAGGAGATTTGCTGATACACTAGTTTGACCCTCTGAATACGAGTCCCTGAGAATTGACACTTCCTGCTCTCTGTCTCCCCCTTCAGGCCTATTACTACAGTGCCATAGTGGAAGATGTGCTGTTGCGTTTTTCATGGACTTTAACGCTCTCCCTCAGCACAGTCCCTGGTCTTCCTGGCATATCGGACATATTGGCAACTATATTGGCCCCAATGGAGGTCTTTAGGTAAACACTGTGATTCTATTTTCTGACTTTTCTCTCTTTCATCATTTCTTCATCGCTGTATTTTCTTCCCATTATTTATCTCCAGCCTTTCCACTCTACGTCTGCTCGTGTGTAGACTTTGCAGCAAAAGCAGATTCAAATGTAGAACTTCTCTTTTCTGTTTCTCGGCCTGGATCTGGCATGGACAACAGCAAATAACAGAATAAACCAAAGAGAAAACGGAGAGTAAATAATGTTTGAGCAAGCGTTCGGTAAGGTCATCGCATCCAGCAGGTGCAGTGCGAGAATGCATCAGATAAAATAACTAAATGTAGTCTAGGGGCTGAGGAGGATGTAACTATTATATAAGTATGAAAATGTGTGAAGAACACCAAGTGACAGTGTTTCTCCCTCCCAGGCGTTTTGTGTGGAACTTTTTCCGATTGGAGAACGAACACCTGAATAACTGCGGTGAGTTCAGGGCCGTCAGAGACATCAGCGTGGCTCCGCTCAATGCTGACGACCAGACCCTGCTGGAGCAGATGATGGACCAGGAGGACGGAGTCAGGAACCGGCAGGGCAAGAAGAGCTGGAAGAGGAGCTACAGCATGAGTCTACGCAGGCCACGGCTGGCCTCACAGTGAGTCTCAGATACAGATTGCAGATATGGGCTTGGGGACTACAAATTAATGACAAATTTAAAGCCTGTATTGTAAATTAACTTCCCTGTTTTGGAGCAAAAAAAATCTGTTTTCCATAAGTATCTAACATAAGTTTAAGTTTATTGCATTTCAGTTTGTGCACCCATGCAGACCAGTGCTTCTTTGTTTTTTAATTACCATAACCTGCCAAAATAGTCTAGTGTATCTAATATACACTGCTCAATAAAATTAAAGCAACACTTTGAAAACACATCAGATCTCAATGGGAAAAATTCCTGCTGGATATCTACACCGATATGGACTGGGTAATGTGTTAGGAACGAAAGGATGCCACATTATTTGATGGAAATGAAAATTATAAACCTACAGAGGCTGAATTCAAAGACACCCCGAAAATCAAAGTGAAACATGATGCAGCAGCTAGTCCATTTAGCTGAAATGTCATTGCAGCAACTCAACATGGTCCTCAGTAGTTTGTA
>JAVQJF010010990.1:0-26176 GCA_036023855.1 Gadopsis marmoratus
GCTCCTGGGAACATGTTGTGATGTCTCTCCTCCTCCTGCTGGGGTGGAGAATTGGATTTATTTCAAAAGTAGACGCCGAGAATTCCCATTGAGCTGAAACAATTGTCAGTCTGACGCACACACTCCTGCACTTTTACCAGTGTGTTGACATCTGTTTTATATGCGTGTGTGTGTGTAGGAGCAGTCGCAAGGAGCTGCTGAGCTGCTGAGGAGGCAGGATGAGCTGGAAAGGAAGGCTGCAGAGCTGGACCGGCGGGAGAGAGAAATGCAGTCACTCAGTGCTTCAGGAGGTCAGGCACCAACATACAGTCACAACTGAAAAATGATGCCTCACAGGTTGCTGCTGTAGCTGTTCTTTAGCCGGTCGCCGTGACCTCCACGAGCCTTTTCATCGGACAACCAGCAGAGACGCCCTGAAGTCACTGCACCTGAAGTATACTGCGTATAAAATATTGCTATTGTGAGAAATAAAATATTAAAATATATATATATAATATTTTTTTAAAATGAATCACGATACTTGTGTGAATCGGTTGTATCCCAACTCCTTTTAATTAGTCCAATTTAGAGGTCTACGTTTGGACAGAGCGGTTTACCCCTACACCAAGTCTTTATGCTAAGCTAAGCTAATTGCGTCTGGGCTCTAGCTTCATATTTAGCGTACAGACATGAGAGTCGGATCTCCTCCTCCGACTCTCTGTTTACAAGTGGAGATGCATTACAATGAAACCCGTGAAGAGTCCTTTTCAGAGCCTGTGTGTTTGGATGCAGGTTTCTGTTTTAAAGTCAAAGCCCCCCCCCCCCCCGTCTCTCAATGACAACCAGTACATTTGTCGAAAAATAAAGACGATAAAAGATTTCTCCCCTATCCCTGACAATATTTGAGTTAACATGAACTCGAGTTTCTTTTTAAAAATCTTTAAACTCTTTCCTGTTTCAGGCAGGAAAAACAACTGGCCTCCGCTGCCAGAGAAGCTCCCTGTGGGCCCCTGTTTCTACCACGACATCACAGTGGACATTCCTGTAGAGTTTCAGAAGACAGTCAAGATCATGTATTACCTCTGGATGTGTGAGTAGCCCTTTTGTTTTTTTTTTTATTTCCTTTTTATTTTATTTTCTGAACGGAACAAAAAAAACGTGCGAAAAACCATCCGCTCACGGCCGTCTAGAGATGGTACACTTAGTCGATTTATCGGTCAGTCCACCGGCAGCTGTTTTGATAATCGATGAGGCCGTTTAAGTAAAGCAAAACTGCCAAACTTGTCTTATGTGATAGTGAGCTGATTATCTTCGGGTTGCGGTCGGACAAGACGTCACATCTGGCTTTAAGAAATCGTGATGGCTATTTTTCAGTTTTCCAACATTTTACAGACCGAACGATTAAGTAACAGTTAGTTGCAGCACTCCTGGAAGCTTTTCAGTCCTTAAAAAAAATAAAAAAAAACAGACAGAGAAATCGGGGAACGAATAGGTGTTCTGTATCCACATGACGAGGCCACGCGGTGCAGTCATGTGGCCTGATGAAGAAGTGCCTTTGTTTAAAGGTTGCTTTAGATGCAGACTTCAGACAGCAGTAGATACTTTCCTCCCTTCCCCTTTTGTTGATTTCACAGATTAGTATTTGATAAAAGAAAAGAATTTCATACTTTCTGACAAAATTGGATTTATTTTCTTCCCCTAAGCTCAAGTGGGAAGGATCTTGAGCAGATATCGGCACCACCCCTGCTCAGTTCTGGTGCGTCAGCCAGCGGGCCAATGTCACATTTCACACTGGGATGTAAAATCCCTGCAGCTTTACAGTCTCTTCAGACTCCGTGCATGTAAGCATGCAGTCATGTGAGCATATGGCCAATATTTCTTCAACCTGATTGAAATCATTCTGATTAGAGATTCCAACTAAACAGTTTATAACATGGACGCTAAATAACGTGATCCGTTAAGATTAGAACTTTTGACACGCTGTGACGCATCCAATCTGCCGGAAATATAAACGATAATAAATTTTTTTTACATTTGTTTAACAGCCTTTCGACCATCAAGGCGCTCAACAATCCTTAAATCTCTTCCGTTGTATCGGCAGCAGAGCAGCTTTGGTTCTGTCGCTCCCGGAAACTCGTTCACTTCACGCAATCCACCCCACGTCACGTGGGGCAAACATGCACAGAAAGAATATATTTATTCCAACCAGAATAACAATCTGATTGAGCGTCTTCCAGTCGGATCGGGTTGACCTTTTGCGACCGAGGTGGTTACGTGAGGTATTTTTGTTCTGATTGGGCGATTATTCCCATGTAAATGCAGCTACTGTTAGGACTCCAAGAACAAATAATGAATAATTAAATGTGCGCGTGTGTTACACGTTGAAATATTAAGCATCTTTGTGCTTCCATCCTGATCTTGACTTGGCAGGACACTGGACACTACTGCAGCCAGCCCACATACAGCGACACACCGTCCCACTTTCACTAACAGCTACTGTCTGTACATGTTTGTTTTCTACTCCTCCTTCAGTTCATACTGGGACGCTGCTTGCTAACATGGTGGGCTGCCTGGCCTGGTTCTGTGTGGACCCGTCCCATGGGGTGGACTTTGGCCTGTCCATCCTCTGGTTCATGCTCTTCACACCGTGTTCTTTCGTCTGCTGGTACAGACCGTTGTACGGAGCGTTCAGGTAAACAACACAAGAGGATGTGCCAAAAAACGCTCCACCTCCATGTTTATTATATTCCTGTTTTTCTCTCTCTCTCTCTCTCTCTCTTTCTGCAGGAGTGACAGCTCATTCAGGTTCTTCGTTTTCTTCTTCGTGTACATCTGTCAGTTTGGCGTCTACGTTCTCCAGTGTATTGGCATCAGTGGTTGGGGCGCCAGGTGAGAAAATGGGCCAAGCCCCTAAATTTGTACATTTTAGGTGGCCCAAATGTAAAGTTTGGTAAAAACAATCCAGAAAAGGCAATTTAACGTGTGACACTTGATACATGCAAATACATTAACAAAATGAAAATATATTTTTATAATAAATCACTTGGCTTGTAAATGTATGGTACATATATTCTCTGTCATGGTTCAGTCTATCACCGCCACAGGGGGCCACTTACATGGAGTATTTGGTGGTTGCTTTTTGTGGCCACAGGCCACTAGTTTTTATCAAACCTTACTCAAAGAATAGTTAAGAAGAGTTGATCCTGCATTTGTAATCGACTATTTTCAGCTGCACGTTCTTTGTTGACTAAAAGACAAATCTAGAACATCACCAACCGTATCCTTTTAAGCACTTTCTCTTCCTTAGCGGGTGGATCTCGGCTTTGATCGGCCTGAATAAGAGCATTCCAGTGGGCATCATAATGATCCTCATCGCCGCCCTCTTCACCTCCCTGGCTGTCATGTCCCTCGTCATGTTCAAAAAGGTAGACGCACGGCAAACCTAGAACAAGTTAACGCGGACTCTACTGCTCCGTTGCAATTCTGAGTTCTGTCATCCTCACCAGGTCCATGCGATGTACCGCACCACCGGTGCCAGCTTTGAGAGGGCCCAGCAGGAGTTCGCCACAGGCGTCATGTCCAACAAGACGGTCCAGACGGCTGCCGCTACTGCCGCCACCAGGGCCGCACAGGAAACCTTCAAGGAGCAGATCTGATTGGCCCAGAGAGCTCGGCCATCCCAGTCGCCCACGATCTGTCATCGCGGTCCGAGCGAAGAAAACAACCACAGGGAACGTTGAGGAACAAGATTCAAAGGGGCCCGCGGCTCGCTTCTGACCTACTCTACCACCTGCCGCGCCAACATTGTGCGTTCTCATCACAGACTCGAGACCCCTCACCTGCGCTGCACTCCGACCACCCAACCAGCGTGCTCAACTCCGTTTCCTGTGTGAGTTTGTGTGTGTGTGTGTGTGTGTGTGTGCCCAACTAAATGGATGTCTGTGTGCCTCTGTAGACCGATTCTAATGTAGCTGAACCAAGTCCGACTTTCTGAACTTACCTGGGCATTTATTTCCCACCGTCAACCGACAACAGCAACGTTGTCCTCCTGTGTGTCTGGGCCTTTCTTTGACTCATCAGCCTAATCACTACTTTAAATGTTTTAATTCATTTATTACTGCACAAATGGAAATCATCTAGTACACAGTAGTTGCTGGTTACAATGCGCACGCAGCAGCATTCTCTGAACCCCCGTGAAGTGACTTTGCATTGTTGAAGATGAATGCTGTGCATTCCAGCTCACTGCCTTGCCTTCTACTTTCTGCTCTGCCTTCCTCTGAACTCGGTTGTAGGAAGAGTCTCACGTCCTTAAAGTGACGCGTCACCCAAAGTCTTATGTCGAACGCTCAGCCGTGTGGACTGTGGCGCGAATGATGATCATTGTCCAATAATCCGCCACAGAAATATATTCAAATTGTTTCGAGAGAAAAAAACGGAGCAAAGATATTTAATTTACAATAACGCAAGGCCGAGAAAAGCCAACAAATATTTGTGATTTTTACCCAAACTAGAGGCATGTCTGTGGGTATGGTGACGTCTGTTGATCCACTTTGATTCAAACTGAAATATCTCAACAAATATTTGATGTATTGCCATGAAATTCTGTGCAGAGGATGAATCCTACACAGGTCGGTTATCCCCTAACTTTCCCTCTAGCGCCACCATGAGGTTATAGTGTATTATTTAGTGAATTATCTCCCAAATTCATGTTCTTGTCGGTGTGAATTGGAATCAGTTTGATCCCTTAACTCTTCATCCACTTTGATTTATGACCAAATACATGACATCCCCATCAGCCTGGGCTGTACTTTGTGTTCATTAGCAAATGTTAGCATGCTAACACGCTATGCTAAGACTGTGAACACGTAAATCATTATACCGGCTTAGCAATAGCATGTTAGCATTGTCATTGTGACGTCAGCATGCAGCGTAAAGCACCGCCGTGCCTCAGTGTAGCTTCTCAGAGCTGCTAGCGCGGCTCTGGTGCGTTAGCCCATCGACAAATAATCAACTCATCCACTAATCGTTTCAGCCCCAGTTCTGTAGATTGTCGCCCTCCTTGACACTCTACCAGATCAGGTGGTGTTTTTAGTCATATTTTGGCAACGGGAGTGGTATCCTTTCTATCACGGTGTTCAATCTGTTTTGACTTTGGGTCAACTGTCGCTGTTAAAGCTTCGTTTCAGCTCCTTTGCCTGTAACGATCTACGTGTCCATTGTGAGATGATGCCAAGTTGCACTTTAAATCATTCGTCGTCAGATTCTTTGTCTGCACACTGAAGTCGGTGCAAACGGAAGGATCTTTATAACAACGGCCTCGCGCCTTCCTGCTTGTGCTGAACTCATTGTTCACATGAAGCCTACCTTTTTTTTTTTTTCTCGTGTCACTTCCTCGGACCGAAATGAATAAATGACACCGACAGATCCACTACTCTGTATATACATGCTGCATGTTTATACGGTTGGTCATTTTTGTGAAGAAGAAAGTGTAACCCGTCTCCTCCAGCTTTTCCCGTGCGCCGGAGACTTACCTCAGTTTTACTCAGGATGTACGATTCACTTGCATGACGAGGTTAAACATGCTGAGATTGTATGAAATTAAGACACAGGCTGGCCCGCACATGTGCTGTGAAATGAATGGACTGTGATAAAAAATAAGATTAGAAGTGGCCAGTAATGCTCCGCTAATTGCTTGCATGTGACTTAATTTGACACTTGGTGGGTTGACTATCGCTGAACTCCAGCGAGAGCCACAATCGAACGCATCAAATCTGAACCCGCTTCTTCCACCGTGTCTTCTTCTAAATACTGTGGCACCCTTGTGTTGTGGCTGCAAAGAGGTTTTCACTGTTCTGAATGTGTCTGATCTCTGTGTCTGTTGCGTCTCATGTTTAAGCCAGTCAAGCCTTCCTATGTGTGTGTGGCGTAGGAGTGTAAATAAAGGGGTTATTGGGCCTTTTTAAGTCTTAATCTGCATGCAGGGCAGAGTCCGGCTGTGGGTCTGGGATCCTTCTCCGCTTCCTGGAGGCATTTGTTATTATTTCCTTTGTTTAAATCTGTTGAATCTTCCTGCGACACGCCTCGTTTTTCGCTCTCTGCTCCCATCTCCTTTTTTGTCTCACTGGCTTAATTTGGACCTGTAAGTAAGTAAGTAAGTAACTAAGCAACATGAGATTATTCCTGAAAAATAATCCGACTGAGTGGCACCTGCAGAATGTTTTGCTGTTATTTTTGACTTGCTTAAAAAACAAACAACCCCCCCCCCCCCATTGATAAATGTGAGAAATGCATTAGACTGCAATGCAACGTGAACTGCGTGATGTTACTGTAGATGGACTGTGGCTTTAAGTTGTGCTTTGTAATCAACACGGTTTGTGGTAGAAACACTGAGAAGGAAATTAAATTTCCCATTAAGCGTCTTTAACGAGACATAGTAAGGGGTGTTTGTATGATTTACAGATGGTCGACTGTTTGCTCTTAAATTTTGCTGTAATTTCAAGATGCACTCTGGTTTCGCCTTCAGTCGCATGATGTTGAGTAGTTTGAGTTTTGTATATTTATTGTATTAACACTGAATAAAATTCTTCTTCTGTATGTGTTTCATGGTTTCTCTTGGTGTAAAGTTAAGCTTACATTTGTCCTGCACAAGACGGGGCTTTATGTTCTTTCAAACGCGGGCAAACGCAGAATCTTTAAAGGGAAACTGGTGTTTTTAAACCTGGGCTCCATTTTTTTTTTGCTGATTTTGGGGTCTAAATGACAAACACGTGCTAGGTTTTGCCAGCGACTCTGGCTCAGCAGGCTCTCCTGCAGAGGCAGACCCTTTTTGTTTAACCAGAAACAGAAAGTCTCACTCTAAAATCTTGTGAGAGGTAATTGCACCGCAGGGTTACGTTCACGGATGCCGGCGGAGGCAGTCTACTGCACCAGTTCCAAAACCTTTGGTAAGTCATTTAGACCCCAATATTTATAAGAATAGGACCCAGGTTTAAAAAGACCCGAGCTTCCCTTTAAGTGGGCTTGCACCAGCAGCCGAAAACCACACGAGGTCAGTAGTTGTCAAAGAACATGAGATTGAGTTCACTTCAGTGCAAATGTGTTGCAGATTTAAAAAAATAAAAATCACCTCACAGCACTGACAGACCTTTTCATTTTTACGTTTTGAGACTTGTATGACTCCGGAACAGGCCTGCTGAAGATGCTGTATAAAAATACTCACACTCTCAGACAGTTGCAGGCCAAGGCGCTGAGTCCTCTGGTCTCTGCTCAAGCTTCCTCTGCTGTTTTGGTGTCCGGGGCAGGAAGTGTAGACTGTGTTTATCCTGCTGCTTGTGTCCAAAAAAAAAAAAACTTGCTCGATGAGGTTAGACTGAACCAAAACCGTAAAAAAGAAAAAAGTGAGTTCTAAAACCAAAACAATGAGCTGAAAGTGGCTAAAACGCCCCGTAGAGCTGAGAGGAGCTGCAGAGTCACGTGTTAATTCTCTGTCTGGTTGCCGCTATGAGCAACACCTTTCACATTACAGTCATTGTTGATATGAAAATATTCATTAGTGCATTATTCTGAAAGGGTTTGTTTCTGTTGTTTTTATGGTCTACACATTTCCTGTCTCATCTTATGTGTGAAGCACTTTGGACCTGACTGAAAGGTGCTATACAAATAAAGTTTGACTGATTTGTCCAGACTTTTAAGATTTCTGCCTTATTTTTAGACAGTAATAAGTCTTATTCTCTCCAACACTATCCACGAGTTACTCTTAGTTTACAGTGGTGGAAGAAGTAAAAGTAGCAATACAACAATGAAAAAAAATACTCTTTAGCAGGAAATTGTACTCAAAAGCCAAAAGTACTCAGGCAGAATGACTCAATTCAAAGTGTCATACGTATATATGAATGTATTATAGATGTATTTTTGGAATCTTACCATCTGAGCAGAGTTTGAACGTAGAGCTAATTTTAACATCTATATATACACCATATCACGTGTTGTATAAAACTAACAGCTGGCAGATAAATGTAGTGGAGCAACAAGTTCAAATTTGAGGTGAGTATTTCCATTTTATGCTACTTCATGCTTCTACTCCATATTGTACTTAAGTACAGTATTTGAGTAAATGTACTTAGTTACATTCCACCACCATTCACCATGGGATGCGTTCTTCCTCTACCAGGTGTAACAGGAAACAAACCCCAAGAGGCGCCGTCCTCTTTGACTCCTTCTCCACGAGAGGGAAAATGAACGGCTCAGAAGCTCTGGCCTGAATTTCTGCTGCGCTCTTCAGATTGCACGATTTGTCATGTGCCTAATCTGGAAGTCATCAGGCGCTGCGCTTTAGTCTGAGCAGCGCTGGTGGAGGAAGGGAGCCAGAGGTCTCTCTGTAGTCCACATGGAGAGGGAGGAACATCTGGGGAGGGACTCGTCGCGGTGTGATCACACAGACAGGGCACATGTAACAGCGTTTGGTAAATGGGCAAAAGAGAGTGAACAGAGGGCTAGAGGCTAATTTTGTCTTTAAGTTCTCGTGTGTAGTTTCTAGTTTTACTGCTGCTCTTAATTTAGTTCGACATGCCTCTTACTATTTATTTTTTACTTTCTCCACTTATCTGATTGTGTCCTCCTGCTGCCGCAATAACCGAATTTCCCCTCTGGGTATCAATAAAGCTTTATCTTATCTTAATTTTGGGAATTTCCCCTGGACTTTGCTTTTATTTAAAGGGTCACCAGATGAGTCTGATGGGTCGTGAGAAGATTAATGGGAGGGGAAGACAAATCTGTATGCATTTGTGTGGACTTTTCTCTAGAATTTGCTCTCTTTTTTTGGGAAATATTGGAAAGTTCTGTGCCTCGAACGGTTAGCTAAATGAAACCACGTGAGACGTTTAAAGGTGGAACCGCTCCCAACTCATAGGCATCGGACACATAAGAAGTGGCCCCAACTAGACGCAGTAGTGGAGTCAAAAGAACCATTTTCACATCTGAAATGTGGTGAAAAAGAAGTGGCATAAAATAGAAATACTCAAGTAAAGTACAAGTAGCTCACAGTTGTACTTAAGTGCAGCTCATGAGTAAATTAACTTGAAAACGAGGCACACGCGCACACGCAGAGTTCAGTTCTGCATCGGTGGAAAAACTGATCACCCGCTGGCTGGAAAGTGTACCACCCCCCCACCTCAAGGGCCAAGCCGAGGTCTCTGCACCAAGCTGGCTGCTCCACTTGCAGCATCTCCTCCCTCCTCCTCCTCCTCCTCCTCTTCCCCACAGCGAGGCTTTCACTAAATAAAAAGCTAAAACCAAAGCTTTTTTTGTTTTTCTCTCCCCCCCCCGCCTTCTCTTTATTCGTTCGGCACAAACAAATAGGAATAGATAGAACACTATCTGCGACTCGACAGCCTCCCTGAAACCAGACATTACTAACAAAAGCAAGACTTCATTCAAGTGTCCTCATCGCTCGGTCCAGTCCAGGTCTTTGTGCACGGATAGCTCACTTCACGTCTGGATTTCGCAAAATGGAGGGCTCGTGCAGCCCGTGTGAGTAATCGCTTCCATCGATACATTTCAAGGGTCTGAAAACACATCAGTCATTCAAATAACAGTACATTCTGTAAGCTTCAAAGGACATCCACTCTGATTCTGCGAGTAGGTTTTTCTGGCTGAGTAGTGGTTAACACTCACACGTGGCAGACAGTCAACAGATCCAGGTTCGCGGGTCTGGTGACAAAAAAAAAAAAAAAACAACAAAAAAACACCAGTGTTTTTTTTTTTTTTCAAAGGCAAGAGTGACGTCACCAGCCCAGCGAGGATCAAGCTGACCATCATCCTGCCGTCACTGAACTATGTACAAAATATATATAAACACACTTATTTACAGAACACGCGGCGACGAGACGAAGCATCGCTCTCGGGGCGTCCGCGTGTTTAACACCAACACAACAACAGACACAGCACCTCTAGTGGCAGAAAGGCAAAGGCACACACTGAGAAATTAAACTTGGCACTTGTAGATTTCTCCCACATGAACACACACACAAAAGAAAGAGTCAGATTTAGTGGTAAACAATGCGGGGAGGGGAAACGGGGGTTTGCATTTCACAGGCCAGCCTCATGAGGAAAAGGCAGAAGGGCAGGTGTTGATTGTTATTGGCCCGTCTCTCTCCCCCTTCTTCCTCTTCTTCTCTTTTCCCCACAGGACAAAAGTATCTGGGCCTCAGAGGAGGCAGATGAGGCTTTTCCCCTCCTCGATCTCCTCCTGGACCTTGTCGCTGGAGGTGGCGATCTCGGCCTGCGCGGAGAAGACGGCACAGACGAAGGTGAGCACGGTGCCGCCCATGGCCGTGTAGAAGGCCCAGCCCATGGAGCAGAGCCCGGCCCGGTACGGCGCCGCGTCGGGGCCGCAGTACAGCTGGACCTTGTCTGAACCCCAGCCAGCAGGGTACAACATCAGACCCAGGATCAGGAACAGGCCTGCGAGAAGGGAAACAGAGAGAAGGGACGTTAACTGATGGTAGTTTACTGAATATAATATAATATAGTATATGTGTATAATATACAGTATGATATACACAGCACCCCCTAGAGACTGTTGTGGTTATCACACCCCAAAATGTGAGTTTTGGGGACACCTGCTAGGCTTGGTATTACGTTTCCTGGAAGAAATTCCACTTTCACGTTGTGTCACGTGTTTGCGATTTCTGATTATAAGGAATCAGAGTTTGATCATTTAATTGTCAGCCGGTAAGTCGCTCCTGCTGGGCTTAGTTCGCTCTTCCACACGACACTTTCACGTTCAGGTTGCGGAGGTCAGACGTTGATGTTATTTCTTCAAGGCCGAATAACCTCCACGTTAACGCAGACTACCTCGATCTGTTGGAGGTTTGAGACTGCCAACAACGATCGACCCAAACATCTGAACATGCGGCATGACTCAGCCATCAGATTGGTCTATAAATGTCCATTTACCACTTACCAGATTCAGTGGTAACAATCCCCCGGAGACTGTGAATATTCGCACCTCATTTTATTGCTTGTCCGTAGTTAAAGGGAGATCTTTCTCTGAACCAAAGTGTCTTGATTGAACAAATGACTAACAGCTCCATATCTAGGCAAAAACCCACCATAAACCAAATGCGCTTCAGGCTCCGAGGGACTCGTTAATAATGACTGCAGCAAGTCAACTTTGTGACCGCCACCATCGCCTGGTATGAAAAACACTTCCTGCCATCACGGGATTCAAAGCATCCCAAATGTTTTTTTAAATGTTGCACCGGGCAGAAATGGTTTCCTGACGACCGTCTGAAACGTGACTGAAGACAATCACAGCGAGACCTCCGCTTTATGGAAACAGGAAGGAGAAACCTGAACCTGAATCTTCCAACACACATGACCGGCAGGTCAGCGAGCAACAGAGAGCAGAGAACAACAGGAAAAGGTAGCTGAAGGACTTTCCCGCCGGGCTCCAGTCACTCGCTGACCCGACGGCATCCCGCGTCTCGGTGGAAGGTTGGGGTCACGTCCTGTCGTACCGTGACCCACTTCTACTGCCGTGATCCACTTCTACTGCCGTGATCCACTTCTACTGCCGTGACCCACTTCTACTGCCGTGATCCACTTCTACTGCCGTGATCCACTTCTACTGCTGTGCTGACTTCAGCACACGGACACTAACCCTGACACGCTCTTCTTACCGACGCAGCCGATTGTACATCGTCTAACAGCAACCTTTGTGCTTTAATTTAACGTCACATGGTTTCCATCCACTCCTCCGCCCTACATTTTCACCCGACTGGCTCTCCTTCAACGAGCGGGTCTCGCCGCTTCACTTTGTACAAAAAAAAAAAAAAAAAAAAGAGAAGTGTGGAGGTGAAACTGTCTCGCTCTCCTTTCATTCTCTACTAACCTCTCTCTCTCTCTCTCTCTCTCTCTCTCTTAAAAGCGCCCAATATCGTATTAGACAAGGAAATGAAAACTAGGTCATAAATTCTTTCCACATGTTGAAGCATTGCCCTGACGTCCAGACCGGCTCCAGTGATGGATTGAAGGTATGGTTTTAATTCCCCCCCTCCCCCACACACACCCACCCCACCCCCCTACAAGCTGGACCTTCTAACCTAATATCCCACTGCACTCCACCCTCTGCGCTGGCTCTTGTCTCGGTTTCCAAACGGTCAATTCTCCACCAACCATCCATTTGTGATAGCTGCCTCCCCGCCACCACCCTCCTCTCTAACCTCTGCTCCCACAGCCTCCGCCCTGTAATACAGCACAGCAGGTCTGGACTCTGCTCCAGACCTGCTGTGCTGTATTACTTGTTCCATATAAATTCCTACTTTATCTCTTTGATTGTTGCATAATGGCCTTGCACATTGCCACCCACTGTGCAGATATATGAATGCAATACTGCAGTGTACACGCAGATATCCGGTAAAAGCTACTACATGCCTTTCCTGTCAGAGCCAGCAGTCCCGCTTTACTCTTTGCGTGATATCTTATGTCATCAATCATCATCACACAGTAACGATGCTTAAATATCCGTTTTAATACGTTGTTTTGTTCCCCTCACTTCCAGCCCGGGGCCGAGTGACGGCCAACGGTTAAACCTGCGACGATGAGGTCTGTGACTCGCGGCTGGAGGGAGAGTTTATGGTAGGCAATAAAAGCATTCGACTGAAATCCCAAAACCACCTGACATTAAAGCTGGCCGCCAGTTTAACGTCATCTGAGACACCGCGGCCATCAGAAAGTGTGTCATAGGGGACAAAAGAGTCTGAAGTTAAAAAAGCACCAGTGACATCAGTGTATGTGAAGATTAGGTTAATGGGCTTTGGAGGTCCTCCAGTGCAATGACGTGACCACCTCTGGCAACAGCATCACAATCTTCCCATGTGAGGTCAATCACTTCCCCAAACATCTGCCGTCTGGCTCCAGTTCTCTCATTACCGGAGGGCCGGCACGAATAGTGGAAATAGTGATTAGCAGAGTGAAGTCGGCGTGGTGGTGCTGGTGCTGGATATCAGTGAGAGTGATATCATTCACTGAAAAGAGAGCCGTCGAGCTGCCGACTGATTAAATGACGTTGGAAGAAGCACAAAGAACCTTCAGCAGTGACCCCGTTAGATGTCGGGCAGGTGGTGCGCTGGGTCTTATCTCTTCCTGCGGTTGAAATGACTAAAGGACAATCGGCCTTTAGCGCCGCAGGCACGAAGGAAACCCTCCCGCCTCCTCAGCTGTTTGAGGATCCTCTCGCCCCCTTTCCTCTTCCTTATCCTCTCCACAATGAGGAGACTCAGCTTTCAGCTTTCGTCACTTTCATTACCTTAGTCATCCGTCCCCAGACTCCCAGTGCTTTATGTAGAGAGCAAATAGAGGGCTTTCAGGCTATGCAACGCTATTGCTGTATTCAAAACCGCCTACTACATACTACAGACAAACGCAGTACGCAGTATGTACTACATTATGCACTACATGTCAAATCAATTCATGTTGCAGAATGCTAAGCCAGGCTTAGCCGGTTTCCGGTTTCGGAAAGCAGAAGTAAACAACAGCCCGGCTAAAGGGTCCAACTGCAGCACCTCATTCCTCCCTCCTCAGTTGGCGGCTAATGAGCTGCCACAGGCCGTGTGCAGTAAACTGCAAGCTAATGCCAACTCGCCAGCGTCAATTGGAAATTATAGTATTAAGCTAATAGGCTAGCAGTCGGATCAGTATTGTCCTTGCCTTACGAAAGTCGGGGCAAACTTTGAAATCGGGCCTTGTAAGATCTCACATGAGTGAAGATTCGGCAGCTGGATTTGCTTATTTCTCGCCTCAGATTTTCTCAGAAAGGATTTTGGTGGACTGCTGAGGTGAAATAGGTGAAAGTTGATTTAACGTTAATGGTAAACCACCGCCATCGCTTTGTATTGTGGGACACAGTAGGCGAGGTAGATCAGTGCGGCATCTGGGCTGTTTTTTGGCACGCCGCAGATTTTTGCTTTTGTTTGGATGCTACATGCTACATTATGGCCAATTCAGTACGTACTGCTAGTATAGTAGGCGGTTTTGAACACAGCCCATCTCTCTGGTAGCCGTGTTGGTGTGGCTATGGGCAGTTTCCACTTCTAAACACACTTCTGACCGTTTGCTAAATCCAACATTGCCTGGAGTATTGAGGAGAGTGGATACCCAATCTGAGTCCGAAGGGTTTAAGAAGTTCTTGAAATGGTTATTTACATGGCAACGCATGGCCACGACACACAGGCGGTAAATATTCACGTAGCCTGGCTAAGGATGAAGGACTACATTTGTCATCGGGGGAAGTTTAAAAAACTACTGAAAACCATGGAAATCAACGGTTTGGAGGCTTTTCGATTTGCTCCAGATTACATTAAGTTGGTCGGGCTCGGACATAAAAGCAGAATGCCCGACGGGTTCGGTTACTACTCTATCAGGTCGGGGTCCGAACAGAAATACGTGTCCTGAACCCCACTCTGTTAAGGAGTCTTGCTCACCGATTTGCATCATCGCCCACAACTGCAGGTACCTTTGTATGAATGGTATGGCAGCAACTCTGTATCCAAGTCCTTTAGCCACTGTCACACGTGTGAGGAAAATGTAACAGAATGAAGCCAATAACATCCATTGTGCCCAACGTAAACATTCACGTCAAGCTATTTCAGGCTCATTGAGGAGAGTCGCCTTCCAGTAGCCGTTCGTGATTCACTATGGCTTTAAGCAGCACTCTCTCAGGTCAGCAGGCCTGGGCTGGCGTTTACAGCTTGGCACGTCCTTCGCCACACGCCCACCATTTTCTGTTTGGGCCTGCACCAAATAAACAACTGTGGGGGAGGACAGCCATAATCACCAGAGAGCTGAGAGCTACGGCATGTGAAAATAGAGTTGGTTCGTCGAGCATGACCTCATGGCCTCCTCCCTCCCATAATTCACCATGCTGAGTCAAAGTGGCCTGAGATTCGGCCTCAGACACACAACCATAGACACAGGATACACACCCTTCACACACAAACAGAGATACGCATGTGTGTTCAGCTCATTTTTAAAAAGGTCAATCAAGAGTCACAAAAGCTCCAGCTGACTGGGCAGGAAGTAAACACTGGGGTGGGCAGTTGCTCCGAGTGACAGCTCTGAGGCTGGAAACAAGCCGCCATGTGTTCCAAACTCCTGACTGCTTGGCTACAAGTTCACAAGCGGCTCCGTCCAGAATCAAACACGTCATTCTAGCAGTGGCAGTTGTGGCGCTCGTAATGACTGTGTTCAGCTGAAACTTTTCATTTACCTTGGTGAACGGTGGAACGCCACAGGAATGAAGAGAAACGATAAAGGTCGATGTTAGTTTTAGGATTCCTCTGCTCTCTTTAGATCAGTGTGCATGGCGAATTATGAAGAACTATCTCAAAAGCAGCAAGTGCATTGACGGTACACCAAGGAGTAAAGGTGTGCACTGACACCACCATATAGGTGGAACTACGGCGGGTTATGCTGGAAAACAACTGGTTCGTACGATGTGTTGTTCGATCGTGTCGGAAATAAAAGTGTTGAGAGACACAATAATTGTTTAAATATGGAGATAACAGTTCGTGATTTTCAAACAGTCTCTCCTGGAGGACATTCGTGGAGTTGCATTCTGTTGAGCACACGGAAAGTGGCAAAAACAGCTGAGTCAAGGGTGACAAAAGAGAGCTAGAGAGAAAAGTGCAAACCCTGCCAACTTTCTCACCTCCGCACACCCGGCGGATCTCAGCATGAGGATGTCGGATTGACAGTTTCAGAAAGATACAGAAATTGTCAGATGCAGCCACCCAATTCAAACGTTGTAAAGGTGTAAGGTGGAGGCGATGTCTGAAGCTGTTCGATCATCTGACGAGCAGTTCTGATGAGGTATACTGGCGCCATAAGACTATTTGCTCAACGACACGAGTCTGTTTAATACCTAATAAGAGCCACACTGGCCTCGAAACATATTTAATTTTAATGAAACAAACTAGAAATGTTAAAAGGGAGCTTTCAACAGTGTTGCAAGACTTTGGCAGGCAGTAATCAGGCTCTTTAGATCAGTGATATGTGCCAAAAATCTAAGCATATATATATATCTCACCTGCGATCCCTTGCAGCAGTCCACACACGTTGAAGATGCTCTTCTTCATGATGCTTTGGAAGCACATGGTGAAGACCGAGATGAACGCCACGGCACACAGCAGCAGGATCCCTGCCGCCAGGAAGATAGAAGTAGCCTGCCAGAACCCGCTGGCAATCTCCCCAAAGTGTATGGCGTACGGTCCACACAGTATTCCACGCTGCAGGTGGGGCAGTTTTATACAGCGGCCGTAGATGCCTAAAGTGGGCCTGTAGGCCTCTCCGGCTGCGGTGGCCCCATGGGGGCCGAAGACGGCATCCGGGGTGCGGGGGAACCCCACCAGCCAGTCGGTGCTCATGAAGGCGATGAGCTCTCCGAACGCGGCCACGATACTCAGCAGAGTCCACAGCATGGAGCGGCAGGTGACAATGACATGGCACATGCTGACGGCGGCTGGAGTCTCCCTCCGTTCGGATTTCAACACCGGTGAGAGTCGCAAAAGCAGAGCGTGGGCCGGAGAGAGTCCAGGTTGTGCTCCTTCTCCGGGCGGAGATGTGAAAGCGAGCGAACACTTAGCAGGAAGGAGCAGGTGACAGTGCCGTACACAAAAAGGTCCACGTCAATGATTCACAGTCTGCGGCTTCCCTCTCTGTCACTTCTTATCTTTCCGCTGGTGTCGTTTCGGCACAGCTGTTGTTGCTCCTCCTTGGACTCAGCCCTCCTTCTGTCGGCTCGGTCTTCAGACTCTTGTTCCGTCTGGTTTTTGGTGTCTACATTTTATTGAAGTTGTGCTCCCGGAGCCAGCCCCGCTGGCGTCACATCGGACACACCTAAGACATAACACAGAGAGACAGGACAACAATGTGAGTGCTTTAATTGCACGTATAAAATGCAGTTCTAAGATGATCAGCAATTTCTGTTTCGTTTGAGGAAGTGCACCGCTCCTTTTTCTGCCCTGTCATATTTGGAAAAGCAGAAGTGTGGAGAAGGAGGAAAGTGTGGAGGAGGAGCAGTGAGAGGAGGAAGGGAGGCCTCTGGTGTTTTCAGCGTGTTTATGTTTAAGGATTTGTGATCAGGGCACTCGTCGTGCTCTCTACTCCCAGTGGTTGTAAAGATGAAAACTAGACAAACATTATGCATGCCTGCATTTGTGTGTGTGGAATGAAAAAGCGGATGCAAACGGAGAGAAAAAAAAAAGCCAGAGGCCTCTCATCAAGCAGCCCACACAGCTGACCTCGGGTCGGCCAATGATTGATAACACATTGGACGTCAGGATGTCACATGACCGCTGATAACCCAGTCACAGCAACCCTGCTGCACTGCCGAGTCAATGACACTGCCACGAACCTTCACTTTTCATCATGGCGTCCCTGTCCTAGAGATTAAAACCGTCAAAACACTCATCCTATTCAAGTTCTGCAACGTTTGCGATTTGATCTATGAGCGACATTAAAGATGCTTACACTGTACAGGCCTTTGTGCTCATGTTATAGATACACCTCTGCTGCCAAGGCTGATAGTTGTTTCTCTTCTTTGTGCCTCGGTTTCCCTCCTGCCTCTTGGGAGTCTGTTAGTCATTCTCTCTGGCCAGCGTTTGGCAGGACAGAAGAAGGGAGCCGGGGGCCGCTGTTGACACGTGTGCTGGCCACACTGCGAGGTTTCCATCGCTCGGCCCCCGTGGTTGCCCTTACAGCGGGCGCCGCCGGAGCCACGGCCGTCCCTTGTGGTCACATCCCAGCGAGAGTGTGTGTGTGAGTGAGTAAGACCATTGCACAAACTTTGATCTTTGTCATCCTGTAGAGATATCAACAGCAGTACTCTTTTCTTGTGTCCCGCCTTCCTTATTTTTCCAGCGATGAAAGTGTGTGTGTGTGTGTGTGTGCGTGCGTGCTAGCATTTGGACTGTGTAGAACAGATGAGATCATAAGAACAGGCTCAGACAGCCGCCTCTGTGGATTTGGGCCAAAATTTATTTCATGAATCACAAGTGTTCTCATTGCCTCACCATGAACAGATGCAGACACACATTCACTAACTGAACCTTTTTGAAAACCTCTTCCCGCTCCCTCACAAAAAAAGTCCGTTGACGTCAAAGTCCCAGAGGTCCGTTGACGAGACTGAATGTTTGACGTTAGGATTTAAGGCAAACGGACTCGTCTGAAGTTTTAAGGTCAAACACTTGCCGGCCAGTTGCGAAGACTAATTCCTCACCGACAGGAATATTGTTGGAAAACACTTTGGAGCTGGAGCAATTCGAACCAGCTGCGGAGATACGGAGCTTAGCCTTAACCTTTGACCTGGCCTGGCTGCAGTATGTTTGCGTCACGTGCCTGTTGGTTACACAGTACCTACAAGTGGGTCTAAAACAAGTCTGGTTCTATTAATGTACCTGGTATTTGTCACAACGTATGCCCAGGTGGACAGATTTTGAGTAATCGTGAACAAGAGATCCCCAAGATAGAGTGAAGCACGGTAGTCTGTATATGTGAGGCTCCAGGTGGATTTATGATGTCCTTTATGTTCCCTGTGTAACCAGGGGGGGAGACCCAGGATTATTTGAGGCTCGGTTTACACGCACAGAAAACTTTGCGGCCCCTCAGACTGCATCCCACCACCCCATTGACCCCCAACACTAATCCGCATGAGCGCACACACTTACAAGACTCCCTGCCATCTGACACATGCTGCCCCAATGTGTGAGCTGGCAGCCTAAAGACTGAACAGACGGGAACTTCTACCCATTTAGATCTGTTTCCCTGCAGCCTCTACTAATAAATCAATAATCAAAATGAAATTCAGGATTAACCAATGTCATCAATCAATAGTCTGACAGAGGAACACCATTAAATATTGCATTCAACTGCAGTCGCACTAAAATAAAGACAAAGTCTGCAGCTATGCTAGCAATAATGTTGACAATCTTTGTCTGCCGTGTTAGCAAGCTAACATTTGCTAATTGTGCAGCTGAGGCGGCTGGGAGTGTCGTTCGTTTTGCAAGTCATAAACTAAAGTGAGGTATTCAACATGTGAAAGTTTGGCCCAACGGTGGCGCTAGACGAAAGGTCACCAAAGTCATTAGTCGTCTACCTCTGGGAGCCACGAACATCTGCACCAAATGTCACGGTAATCCATGAAAATAATTGCAGAGATATTTCAGCCTAGACCAAAATGTTGGACCAGCCCACTAATCGGCCAACATCGCCATCCCTACAGCCGCTCACTCACTAGTACTACGGCTAAAGTCCACAGCTCCTGTTCAAAGTGCCCACTCAGCCTCTCTCTTATCACAACAGCAGGAAACGCCTCTCCACGCTGCCACCGACAGGAAACAATCTACATATCTGTGGACATGCCACGACGAGAGGAACACATCACCATGGAGAGTGTTTGTTTAGAGCTGGATGAGGGGTTGTTTTGGGGGTTTTTTTTGGGTTTTTTTTAGGGGAGACATTATGGTGGGTCTACATGCTGAGAGGAGAGAGCGCTGCGAAACACCAGATTCGCTTCTACGACCCGTCACGAAGCTGTTGGGAGCTGTGAAGCATCTGCAACTCCGCGGCATCGTTCTGCTAAAACATGAACAGCCCACTCCTCTTTTGCCTTATGTGACCACCCCGGGGGCAAAGTGATTTTCAAACAAAGGGAGTGCTTATAAGCTGCGGGGGTCTGTTTGAATGAAAAGCCCCTGCAGCTACTGAAAGGGAATGCAGGAGATGATTGGTCACGGAGGACTTCAAATACTAGTCCAGTCACATGTTCTTGTCTAGTAACGGCTCAAAATGTCAAATGCAACAAAAGATTAGTAGTTTTTCATACTACGGGCATCCATCTGCTTTTGCATTATTTCAAAGCTCGTGTGTAGGCTTGGCCTTGTTGTTATTTAAGAAAAATTGGAGACTCTAATGGTAATAACAGCAGGCAATAATAAATGAGTCCACGGCAAAGGAGCCGGTCTTTCCTAACACATCTGCACATCTGCTCAGCATGCCGGAGCTCTGCAATTCAGACCTAAAACATAATATTTCTATCTTATTACATCAGCCAGGAACCCAGCTGACAGCTGGTGTGAGCGAGTGTTCAGCGAGGGAGTCACCCCAGTAGGTTAAATGGGACATTAATTCAGGACAATTAGGAAAAAATAAGACAATAGACCAACCTGTCTCCATTGGTCTGTGGATAGTCCAGCTGTCCTGGAGATGTGGCTTCTCTGCCCTGACTCTCCTCTGCTGTGCTCTCACACTTTAATGCCTTTCTCTCTCTCTCTCTTTCTCTCTCTCAGACTCAGACACCCGGACCCTCCCCACGTCCCTCCTCCCCGGACCACCGCGTCTCCTCTGATTGGCTAGGCCGACGCTGGAGCCACACTTCTTGAGAGAGTCCACATGGTGGCCACATTTCAGTGCTGAATCTGGGTTAAAACAACAAGAGCTGGAGCTGCAGAGGGTCCCTCTTCCTTCGCTCTCGTTCTCAGTTTCTCTCACCTCCTCACTCTGTTTTCGTTGCTCTCTGCACCCTTTCAATCAGCCAAGGCGAACACCTTATCAGCCTCAATGACAATTGCATTTTCACTTCCTCTGCAAAAAAAAAAACACAAGTATACATAAAATAAGTATACTTGTGATACTGTTGCATAAAGTATTGGACTAGTTTTGTACTTATTCAGACCTAATTGGCCCACTTTCTAGTGGAAGTGTACTTCAAAGTATACTGTACATCAAGTGTACTTTATGCTACAGAACTACTTCTTTTTAAAATCGACTTAAAATGGCGTGCAAAACAGTAAATGTGTACTATTGCTATTGTTATTTTGTGGTACGACTACTGAGTAGTTTAAGTGTTAATTTGAATTTAAAGCAGTAGTAGAAAGTAATTTAAGTACCGGTAAGTACATTTACTCAGGTACTAAGGAACAAGTTGTCTAGTTGCTCCCACGAATAACCGACACATGAACCACATTGCACACAGATTCAGTTACATCCTTCCTCAGTCAACAACAAATATCTGATGCCAGATTAGATATCTGCCTGGATGCCCAGTTAACTGACTGACGGAGCAGATGGTTCACTGTCTGACTAATGGATTACCTTCCTGGCTGATGGGAGCAAAGCTTACAGCGGCACTGGGTGCATTCGGCCAACGCTGCAGTCAGCTACAGCGCTCATCTCACTTTTGTGTTCGCTCACACACGGGGAGACAAATGAGTTCCATATGACTCAAACAGGAAGAGGAGCCGATAGTGCCAGGGACTTGGAGGCAGCGTGGAAAGCCTGAGGAATCAGAATCAGAAACAGCTTTATTGCCAAGTAGGTTTCCCGTACAAGGAAGGGGCCTTTCTTATCAGTTTGAATGGACGTGAGGCCACAGCAGTTCAATGATAGTTCCTTTTATAACCCAGATGCATACATCCTGAACCTAATTAAACCTCCGCTTTGACCCATTTCCAATAAATCCCGGTGACCCATCGTCACCCTGTGGTTGCTAATCGGATGGGAAGAAGTTATTTGCCATTTTAAAGCCACACAAAGTCTCCCTAAAATGTCTGGAATATCACAAGCAAAACAACAACTGGCTGCTCTTAGGTGCTGTTGTTACGCCTGTCGAGCTTTCCTTTCTCATACAGCACACATACAGACTACAACTCAAAATTCACAGTCAGTTTTATAAAACAATGGGTTCTTACTTCAGACAGAGGTCAGACAAAAGCAGCTGGAGTGTGTAAACATCCCCATCTCCAATAAAGAGCAGGACAGAGCTGCTAAACTAATGTAACCTAGTTAGTTAATGTCTTAGGAGTAATGCTCACTTATTACCCTAAATACTAACCTGGTCAGCCGGGTAGCTAGTGGCAGATAAACACACCGATTTATCCATTGCTTGCACTTTTGATCTAAGAAAAGACACAAATACCAATATTATATATTTCTAGAGGTCTGCTTCAACACACTTCCACAGCTGGAAACACCTGCTTGTACCTAGTTATAGTTGCTAAGCTATGATAGGACAACCACAAACACCTCACTTCCTGTTTGTATCTTCAAAACTGGCTGTGGGCGGACCTAGATCTCACACATCATGTTTCGGATTCGGAGAAACAGATCAGACAGAGACGGACTACATATCGTCTTACAGACTAATGGAAAGCCGGCGGCGCTGCACGAAGATGCTCCGGCGGATTTCTCCTGGCAGCCTCGGGAGCGCGGACACAGCGCAGGCCTTCACATCAAAGACCGGAGGATCAGAGGAGACAGAGAACCTCGGCAAGTCGTAATTGTATAGCAGCACATCCGCACACATGTACGCACCAGACGCACGCCAGGCGACATCATCATTCATACACGTTCGACAGAGCACTCGGCAGGGTCTGGCTGTGGGCTCGCTGGCGATTCATCTTCCCTTGTCAGAGTGATCAATAGTATCTCGTAGATCTAAAGGAAGTGGATGAGTGTGAAGCAACGCAGGGTGAAAACTGAAAGCAGTCAGATAACAGGTTGGGCAGAAGCAATCCACTGGACGATTTAGCAAAGATGTGGATGAAGGCATTTTATGGAGTGGCCTGAACATGAAAAACTAGTTTTATTAGTTTGGTTTCAAACTCCTCATTTCAATAACAGATATATTCAAGTTAAGGCCCCCGAAAACATATTTTCTTAATCGTCCTCGTACAACTAACCAATGGCGTCCTACATGAAGACACTCTTACTTGTTTACTTCACACTAAGGCAGCAGCTAACAATCAATTTCATTATCAATTAATCTACCAATTAGTCCAAGATAACTTCTTCAATCTTCCAAATGCCAAAAATATTCCATTTAGAATGGTATAAAACAGCGAAATGCAGCAAATCCTCACATTTGAGAAGCTGGTAACCAACATATTTTTTGCCTTCTTGCTTCAAGAATGACTGAAATGATTTAACAATTTCCAAACTAGCCAATAGCCAATTCATTTCCAATCAATTAATTGACTAATCGTTGCAGCTCTACTTCACGTGAGAGATTTCTGTATCTTAAAGTTTTGTCAACACTCTTCTCACTGCTTTAAAGTGGTCACGGCCTTGTTGGGGAAAAAAGTGATGTCATCTGTTTCCACCAATCAATCAGATTTTAACAAAACAGGAAGCTGTATCCGATGACATTTGTTGGGCCTGTGCGTTGGTTGTCAAGGAGACGAGCCAAAGCGGCACAGTCCTGAAAGCTGCTCTGATGTTAAAAATGTAACATTGAGATTTAAACCGTTTCCAGGTGCTTCAAATATATTTTCCAGTTTTGTCTCTGCGTTGCTAACTCATATTATCGATGCCACCGACATATAAAGCCAAGCAGCCTACATTAAGACCACTTACATTATCGCTATTTACAGGTTTCGGATTACAGTGGGGAAAGGGTGCACAGAATACTGATAGTATCTGTGCAGAACTAGTTCCATCAGGAGTTTATAAACGCTTCTAAAACAAGTTATGAACATGACAATGACGTTAACGTGGCTCTACACCTGCGACCTGGATATCCAGAGTCTGCATGGAGCCGGTTTCATACGACAGAAACCAAATGCTTGATTTTGGCTCGCGCTGCGATTCATCCGGACGTGCCTCGGATGTCTCAATGAGGTTTTAACTCCACGTGTTTCCAATCTGGGCTGCGCCTGCTCGCGGTTGCGTCACTCCCACCACCATCCAGCCACCCTCAAGAGGCGAGGCAGGGTGCACTTTTTGTCAAAGCCGCCGTGGAGAGCGATGGAAACGACAGACGGACAGATGGAATATGTGGCTCTGGGCTGGAGAGCTTGTGGAGTTTCCAGTTGAGGCAAACGGCAGCTCACTGTGGGGTGGCTGCGTAGAGGCCCATCAACAGGCACATGGAGACAGATGTTTAACATGCACACACGGGGGAAAAGGCCTGCATCTGCTGACATATTGTAACGCACAGCCTGGCTGGTTTCTGAAACGTCTTTGAAATTAGTTTCTGGATCAAAATACCACATTTTCAATACCTTACTTTGAGAAATATTAACATGTTTCGTTCATCACAGAAGCCAAAGTGCTCTCATGTTAAACGTTTTCCCAACACAAGCATCCAAACAAGATTTTTGCCTAAAGTCAGCAACTTTCTGAACAAAGTCGAGAAGAAACAAAACTGACCAACAATTCAGTGCCAGACACATTTAGGTCAGAGCCAAAAATGCATTGTAGTTGGATACCCAGCACCTTGTTACACCTGCTACCATCTCCTTTCATGATTTTAACAAATGTTGAAGCATTAATGTAACTTGCTGACAGGAAGACATTTCATTGGTAAGCTGCATGAAACGTTTTCCGCCGTAGCGTATCTTCAGTACAACCTCAACACCTTATCAAGGTCAAGAGACACATCATTTTTATCCATTATGCTCCTGTCAAAGGTGGTTGTAGTTCAGCATATCCTAGTGTGGGAGACTTATCTCTGAGGCGCATTCGCCCATTTGTGAACTTGCTGGGGAGCACCGCTGGAGCGTCAACACACGGATGCGTTGAAGGTGAGGAAATCCCAACGCTGAGCTCCGGGGGAAGCAAGACGGGAGCGTGGGAAAGAGAGGAGGAGGGAGAAGGAATGATTGTGCAGAGACAGAACCCACAGCTTGTGGTCAAGCTGGGAGTCACCTGCGAGAGGTGTGGAGGTAACATGTCGGCCGCAGAGGCACCGAGGCCTTAAGACACCTCCAACTGAGAGGAACAGTTGGAGAAACAGGCAATATGCAGGAGAAGACAATATCACCTATCCCAAGAGTCTTTTTTTAGCCCAAATGCATACAGAGAACATAATAAAAACACAGCATTGCAGTGCACACAAGAACACATGTGGACCTGGGCACACAAAACATGCACCCTTCTATTTGATCTCGGCGTGAGCGGTCAAACATTTCCCCCTGGAAACATCTGTTTATACAGTCTGACTGACGGTCAGTCTGGTTGGAGGGACGGAGTAATTCTGCCGTGACCCCGAGGAGGAAGGCGGAGGTCAACAATCCCTCATCTTCTCATAATGACCACAACAGCCCTCGCATGGAGAGCTCACGCCACAAGGGCTATGAGGGTGATGGAAAACAGACACCATCTGACATACTGCATCAGTCTGGCCTCACAGTGGGTGGCCAGCCGGAGATTGTTTCTGTGCCGTTTGCCACAAAAGAGTTGTTGTTGTTCTTTTTTTTTTGTCCCTGGCCTGCCTCCATCTGTATGGCACCTCTGAGCAGATAGACGTCAGCTGGTGCCGTTTGAGCAGAGGATTACAGAGTCTGAGGGGCAGCAACAGCGCAGAGATAACATCCATCACAATGGCACAGTGCTCTCAGAGAGCGGTGACAACGGGGCGACAATCGCTGGTGTTTGTTGTGTGTGAGAACGGAGCAGTTGCTGCGTGACCCTACAAACAGTATTCCAGGGGTTTCTAAGTTGGGTAGAACACGTCTTCCTTCCTGCTTTGGTGGACTGACATACTGGATGGATCACCATGACATTTGGAACAAACATTCACATTCCCATCAGGATGAACAGTTTTCATCATCGGGCCTGCTAAACAGCAGCATGTTAGCATTTAGCTTCAGTCTCTTAGACTCTTACCTGTTTAATCTCACATTATTGTTGATCATATTTTTAAACAGCCTTACATGCAACACCATGATTTACATTAATTATAATAAATTATGAATATCGTGTATATATAAAGTTCGCCGGAGGTTAACCTTTTTTTTTAAAGATAAACAAACTTTTGTTTCCATCTTTCTTCATAAACCTAATTAATAAGTGCTAAAATATGAAAATATTTAACAAAAGGTGAGGGGCTACATTCTTCACAGCCACTTCCTCTGACTGCTGATGGCGCGAGGAGCCCTGAGGGGCCCCGGCACTTCTCTTGCAGAGTTTGGGGTCCTCAGGCCTAACACTGTCTCCTTTATGCTTAACCATTTCCAGCCGCACCTTAGCCCCGCAAACAGCCCCAGGGGGTCGCAGGAGAAAAGTCCTTCCACGTCAAATCGCCATGCTTCTTTTTTCCACGCCAGACTCAGGGAGCCAGTCGCTCTGCTGAGCTGGGTGGATGGCATTTGGCCCCTCTTCTCTGCGGGGGGCGGGGGGCGGGGGGGGGGGGGGGGGGGGG
>JAVQJF010010995.1:0-11741 GCA_036023855.1 Gadopsis marmoratus
CTTCTTTAAATACACGGGGGGGGGGGGGGGTCCTACTGGAATCTGAGGGGGGGTTGAACAAATGAACAAACACCTGTTGCCCAGCAGCCGTCTCTCAAACAGCTGGTTGTAGAGTCACGCTAACATGTGAGGAAAGTGTCCGTCTGCAGATTCAACGGCAGCAGAAACTCATCACGTTAAAGTCCGTACTGAGTCAACAAACCAGATCTGACGTGTCCATCAGGGAGCTCCAGAGGACTCTGTGTCTTTGGACAGAGCCAGGCTAGCTGTTTCCCCCCCGTTTCCAGTCTTTATGCTAAGCTAGCTGTTTCCCCCCGTTTCCAGTCTTTATGCTAAGCTAGCTGTTTCCTCCCGTTTCCAGTCTTTATGCTAAGCTAGCTGTTTCCTCCCATTTCCAGTCTTTATGCTAAGCTAGCTGACACCCCCCCCTTATGAAGATTGAGACCACTGCTTTGGGGGATGTAAACGGGAAGTATAATGTTGCTATGGAGACAGAGTTAGCTGTGGGCTACAACATGAGGGTTTATTCTGGATGAGTCCAGTTCTGACCTTTGACACTGATGGCAGCAGAGGGGGGGGGGGTTTGAGTCACACCTGACCTTTGACCTCACACTTTGTCTCTGCTGCCATCACACAGGAAATCAAACAAAAGTCATGTCCATATAGCAAAGATGAGGACGATAACGGACTCCTGAGGACAGCTGGACTCGTATGATCCGCCTGCGTTCCAGATACAGCAGAAGAAGAATGACCTCACTCCACTGATGGAGCCGGGTGGAGAACACACACACACACACAGTCATTTCCTGTTAGCTGACCACACCCTTCACCACACTGATCTCTGGTCAGCACAAACACTGAATCACACAAACAGAAAGTACTGCAGTATTAAAGAACATGTTTGTGTATAAGTACTGATACTTATTCATCATTAACTGAATAATTTGATCTAACGACATTCTCAGAGTCACATGCTCTGATTGATGTTTCTCTCATGTCTGTATGCTGAATATAAAGCTACACTAGCAGCTGGTTAGCTTAGCATAAAGACTGGAAACGGCTACCTCTGTCCATGTGACATGCTGGAAGCGATGACCGTTTGTGTTCTGATGAAACAAACCAAACAACGTGTCAGTCGGCGAGCTGCTTGGTGGAATGAGTTCAGTCGACATATTTACTGATTATCTGCCGTCTCCTGCAAGGAGTTTGCTTTATTGCCAAAATCACAACTGCTGAATCCAAATATCCAGACTTCCCAGACGCGGTGCCAGGAGGTCCGTGAGTGTCGAGGTCTGTCCGAAGGTCCACGGGGGTCTTGGACTTCCAGAAAGTCCACATGTGGTGCAGACGTTACCAGATTTAGCAGATTACCCATAGTTCATAGCAATATGTGCATGATGGATGGCAGTTATGTTATCGTTAACAGTGGAGCCACTTCTACATCTGGTTCCTCGGCATCACGGTGCGACTGGCTGACGTCGGCTCAGCCCACTGTGGACGCTGGACGTGAACTTTGCTCTAACCATCTTTGGCTTCATCAGCACGTAGACAGCTTCATAATTAAGTTGTTTTCACAGCAGAGAGGTTTAGAATTTGGCTCCTGAGACAACATGGCCACTCAGACCAGCTCTTCTTTATTGATTAAAACTGATCCGGTGAGTCGATCGATTACAGGACGGACAGTAAAGGAACAGCTGAGTGATGGACGACACGGTTCCACTGAACTGGTTTCTGGACTGAAGAATCACTTTGAAAGCATTCTGAACGTTAATGAAACAAATAGCTTGTCGATGAATCAATAATTATAGAACAGATATCAGCTTCCTGGTCTATAAGACAAAGATGGATCTACGTCCTCCAACACAACAGTGAGCTGACAGACCTCAGCTGCGTCCTTAGTTCACCTGGACTAACCCTCATCATTGATTCTGGAAGAAGCCGGCCTGTGTTCTGACCCATTAGTGGGCCGTTGTTTGTCTGATCAGCTGCTTGTTAAAAGCTTCAGGCCTCCATCAGGATATGAAAGCTGAGAGTCCAGCGTCGTCTCTGGAGACATTACGCAGATCTGTAAGAGGCCAACATCTTAAGGATCTGAAGCCTGAACACATGATCAAACTAAAGATGTTGACATGTTTTAACAGTGTTACATCGCAACCAGTGTTTCTGCATCCAAACCAGAACGTGGTTTGATGGAAGACCTATAATCACGTTCTGTGCAGAACGTTACGTTCTTTAACAGACTTCCTGTGTGGAACATAATGTTTCCTGGAACGCAAACAAAACATTTAATAGCTTTGCTAACTGTAGGTTCTCCAGATGTTCTGTGGAGAACACATTAGTGTTAATGTAACGTGACGGCATCTGTAGAGATCTTCTGGGAATATTCTTGGAAATAATCAATATGACCGGAATATTTCCAGAACGTTACAGGAAATACTTGTTATGAAAACAGGAACTTTAGACAAACATCTCCATATTTTATTGTGTATAATATCCCAGCATGCTCCTGTGGCGCTCCCACTTTCTAGTATTGATATATTTATTATCTGATCAGAAACGTTCTGTGAGGTTAGCAGAACATTTACGTGTGTTCTAAAGTAAGGTTCTTGTAGAGTTTCTCAACATTAACTGCCTGGTTTTTTTACAGTGTCCCAAATCTAGAGCCCAGACCACCGATTAGGATTTTCTGAGGATTTGAGGGTTCTATAATAAAAGTATGGAACATATTTACAATGTTCCCATGTGGTCAAAGATGAGGCTCCCTGAATATATTTTTAACATTATCAGAACATTAGAACAAAGAACACAAGGACTGTGAAACTGTACAGATGGAGAACATTTAAAAAAGTTCTAGAAATGGAAAAGAACATCCTCCAAATGTTGTGGAGATATAACCACACACTACTGGGAAGGTCCCTGAAGGTACCTATGGATCTGTAAGAGAACATTTAGAGATCTTGTAGCGTTGTAACCATGGGAACCTTGAAGGGATTCTCTGAAGTTTACAAAAACACTGGCAGAACATTCAAGCAACCAAACACTGGGGACTGTTCCCACAGTGACCTCGTGTGGACGATGTTCCTTTAACATTAGAACATTAAATACTGGAAGCTTTAATACGAGGAAACACACAAGAACCCTGTGTGAATGTTGACTGAAGGTTTTATGTAACCATGACAGAACCAAAGCTGTGGGAACATACGCGGAACCGTTTGGGAACATTAGAAACGTCTTAACTTTAAAAAAAACACCCACAGAACATTCCAGTATTTGTTTTAATGTTTCTACAATGTTCTGTGGCTTCAGGGATGTTCCTCTACCATCGGAACACTGGAGGTTAAAGTGAGCCCTCAGGTGTTTCTGGAACATGTAGAAGACATGTAGAAGATCTGGGACCTGAAGGGGAACTCCAGAATGTTCCTGCTCCAGAATGTTCCTGCAGGTTCCCAAGTTTATTCTCACAAATTTAAATATAATAAATAAAACAGAAACAGCAGCAGAGCATCAGATTATCAAACGGATTCATTATCTGTGCTGGAACCAGAACTTATTCCTACACCTGAACCCTGTCTGCTGAGAACCCGGTGCTGCACCCTTTCTCTGGGTGGAGGTCCGGGTTATTAGATCCCCCCCCCCCCCCGTGTTGATACACTGGAACAACAACAGGAACCCGACAGAACCTGGGATTCACCAGCAGCAGGAAAACATTCCAGAGACCAAAGCTCGTATTGTGGGGGAGCCAGCGGCCTGTTCAGACCAGGTCCAGACCTGCAGACCTGCAGACCTGCTGTCTGTGTGTCCGTCGGTGCTGAGCTGCGTCCGGCCTGCAGAGCCGCTCCCAGCCGGGGACAGCAGCTGCAGGCCGGACGCAGAGACACGGAGCCGCTCCGGGTTTATTGTCTCCGGGTTTATACATCAACACGCACATCACCTCCTCCTCCCGCGGCCACGCCTGTTTCTGCGCACCGTTATTATCCTCCATCCTGCCGAGACTAATGGCTGCTGGCGGGGCGGGGACGAGCAGGGACATGCGGGCAGAGGGGCGCCGCGGCGCGGATACACAGACCGGGCCGGGCCGGGACAGAGGACCGGGCCTCCGACCGGAGCAGCCGGAGCTCCAATCACTGCAGAGACACACAGAAGAAGAAGAAGAAGAAGAAGAAGAAGCCGCTCACCTGCTCAGGAGCTCACCGCGAAGAAACTTCAGGCACGAAGAAGAGTCAAGAGTCCGACACGGAGACAGACAGACAGGAGGGAGGTGCTGCTGCTGCTGCTGCTGCTGCAGGGAATGACGGGAAAGAATCCGCACTGCCCCCCCTCGTCCTGCTCCTCCCTGAGCCCCTCCCCCTGCCTGAGCCCCTCCCCCCCCAGTCTGCATCAGTTCGGGTCCAAACCAGACTCAGATTCTGGTTTTCATGTTTTATTTCTCTGAGTGGACTTTGTGCTGCGTTCACGGACAACTCTGAAGTCTAAGCTTTGTGATAGCTACATTTAACGGTTTAAAGCCCCTGTAGCGCCCCTGAAGGCCGCAGAGTTAATTACAGCCACATCCTGATGATCCGTTCTTAGTCTGAGCTGTGGTGGAGGCACAGTGTTTGTCCTGAAGGGGCGCTAGAGGGACGATCACAGTCATTCAAATCTACAGGGTCCTTCCTCTGATTAATGATAATAACTGAGACCTCCTCCTTTGTACCTCATTAACTCCACATGACGTCCTCAGTGTTTTTCCTCCTGGTGGAAATGTTGGGTCTCTACATGTAGAGCTGGTCTAGACTTGCTCTATATTAACTCTGTTATGATATAGAATATGTATAAATAAAACTGAGTTTGTGGGACCAGTGTGCATCATCATGTGCCCTGGAAGTTGTAATTACACCGTTTGGCCCCCGCCCCTCTCTGGTTGGTGGATATGGAGCCGTGCTGTTAATGAGCTGTGATTGGAGAAACCCTCAGAGTGCATCAGAGAACAGGAGTTACATCCCAGACTGCTGTCAGGGAGCATCTTCATGTCAGAAATCTGAAGCCCTTCGGTTCACTGCAACACGTCCAACAGTAGCTGTCCAGCTGGTGGTCCAGGTTTATGGAGATGAATGGGATGTAGCTTGTGCTCAGCGAGTGTATTCACATTAGTATTAGTGTAGGAGACGTCCACATGGAACTCACTCAGGTTCCTGCTGATTCATTAGCAGAGGACAGTTACTGAGTACGCTGACACACCTTCACTGCAGGACCTTGACTTTAACATTTGTACTGTGTGGTATTAGTACTTTTACTACAGTAAAGATTGGAGTACTTCCTCCAGCTCTGGTCCTGGTCTTTGAAACCAGGATATGATATTTGTAGCATGAAATCTAAGCAGGATAATGGTGAGGATGTAGAAGCACATAAAGCCTTCTGACTACAGACTACACCAGGTCCAGGTCCAGACTCGTGTCCTCAGCAGGTCCGTACATCTCAAACATCAGTTTCAATTCTGCATTATTTTACCACATATTCCAAACAGAAATCACTTTCTTGCCTCAAAAAATATGAAATTAATGACAACAGCTGCAGGATGGTACTGTAAATCAGTTGAAGGCTGGATCCTGCACTGTCGCCTCTGGTTGATGAAATGCATTCTGGGATACTTTTCTATACAAGTCAGCCCCAAAAGGATCCTGACAAAAGGGGCAGAGCAAGAACACGTCAGGTCCTTTGACCTGAACTTGTCAAGAGGTCTCTGAATGTGACCCAAAGCAGGGATGTAGCAGTTCATGGTCGGTGTCTTAACCACTAAGCCATGGGGATGCCTCAGGTCAGCCTGGCACTCTGAAAGTCCTGTACGCATCTCCACAAGGACCGCTGATGGATGAACTGTGAAAGTTTATCCGTCAGCAGAGCAGGTGGTGGTGCACCGATACAGGTTTGTCCCTCAGGGCTTTCCGCTACTGCAAAACACATGTATTTGTACCCGACTGGACCGCTGCAGATACCAGCTCCTTCAGAATAATCCCAGTCCAGCTCTGCTACACCCCACCTTCCCTTCCCGTTTGTCAGGACCTCCTCCCCCTCCGTCACCACTGTTATCCACCAGCAGGTTCTTTGGTTGCTGAAGACCTGAAAGCCACGACTCTGATCAGCCCCCCATCCAAGACCTTCTTGGGGGTCGAGTCGTCATGGACAGACGTTCCCAGTTCACCCTCAAAATAAACCCACTTCCAGAAGCTCATCCGTCTTTAAACTGCATCAAACAAACCGGAAACACGTCACATTCCCACTTTTATTAAACTGCGCGATAAATAGAAAATAAAGATATGGATCAGCGGGAAAATAAACTCCAGGTTTCATCACAGAGAAACGGGCCGAGCAGCTGTCAGAAGTCCAACCACTCCGTCACGTAGATGCAGTTGGACGGAGAGATTTCTCCTCCTTCATGACAGTCGTCAAACACCTGAGGACAGAAAACAGGAAGTCAGGGTTCGACCGTGGAAAACCTGTGATTCGGACCTTTAAAACTAATCACGTGTGTATTTAGTATCTTGTGTTACTGGACAGAGTCCGCAGGGCGTCCTGACGAGGCCGGTGGGTTGGATGACTGGGTTGACGCCGCGGTAAAGCTTCATCTGTCCATCCACGCTGCCCACCGTTCCCTCTTTGGCGGCGATGACGGTCATCTCCACCTTCCCGTCATAGATCAGCGTGTTGAGGATGGTCTCGATGTCGTCCATGGACAGATCCACCTGTAGTCAAACACCTGATAATTAATCTGGGAGTGACGGCAGCTTCAATTCTGCGCCCTCCGATATTTTATTCATACTCTACTAACGTCAAACACAATTTCTGAGGTGAGAACGATGTAGATATGAAGGGAAACGTGGTCATTTTGGTGGGTGTGTATGATGTCATAAAAGGGGGCGGGGCAGTGAGAGCGTTACCTTGCTGATTCCCAGCTCACAGATGTACTTCCAGACTTCATGCGAGGTGGCGAAGGAGCTGTTCCTCTGAACCATTGGACTCTGTTTGCTGTCCCTCGCTGCTTCAGCCTGAACACACAAAACAGGCTCAACAGCGTCATGTGACCAACAGACATCTGAACCACCTGACAGGAAGTCGGAACGTTTTTCTGAATAAATCTGTTTTTATTTCCCTCAGGATCAAACCTGAACCACAGAGACCCTACAGAGACCTACAGACCCTACACAGACCTACAGAGACCCTACAGAGACCTACAGACCCTACAGAGACCTACAGACCCTACACAGACCTACAGAGACCTACAGAGGCCCTACAGAGACCTACAGACCCTACAGAGACCTACAGACCCTACACAGACCTAAAGAGGCCCTACAGAGACCTACAGACCCTACACAGACCTACAGATCACAGAGACCCTACAGAGACCTACAGATCACAGAGACCTACAGACCACAGAGACCCTACAGAGACCTACAGACCCTACACAGACCTACAGATCAGAGATCTACAGACCACAGAGACCCTACAGAGACCCTACAGAGACTACACAAACCTACAGAGACCCACAGACCACAGAGACCTACAGACCCTACACAGACCTACAGATCACAGAGACCCACAGAGACCTACAGACCACAGAGACCCTACAGAGACCTACAGACCACAGAGAATCTACAGACCACAGAGAATCTACAGAGAATGCAGAGTCCTCGTTCTTCTCAAACAGAACACGATGGACAGGTGATCAATATAAAACTGGCACTTGTTGTTTACACCTTTGACACTAATATCACATGTGGCTGTTGTGACTTTAAATGAAGGAGGTCGGCCAACAGCTCGCCACGGAGCTGAAAGAGTCAGAGTATTGTAACAACTTGGAAATACACAGTATATCTATATGGGAGATTAAGGTTACCTAAAGGCAGTGGTGGAATGTAACTAAGTACATTTATATGGAATGATAGGAGTGCCACAATAAAGAATAAATATGTAAATAAAAGAATATCACAATAAATGTGGAAAAAGAAATAAATAAATAAAAGAATAAGACAATAAATGTTTATTCTTTTCCCTTTTGTCTTTTCTATTTCCACACTGACAGCTTGGCGCTACGCTGGAAATAGAAAAGACAATCTAATGGCTGTGGGCAGGCCTTCATGCCCAGGCTGAGTAATCAATTCATGCACACACGAATCCTGCTTTGGCAGGATCTTTTTAACGAGGCAAACACACTTGAGGGCTTTGCACATGCGCAGTGTAAGTGTGGTAGCGGGGAAGGCGTGTGCCGGTGGTCCGGACATTTATATGAATAGGAAATGGCCGGACCACCCTCGCGTGCGTTTGCCTCGTTTTACGGTGGTTAGCGCTCAGTTCTTGCGTCGCGTCAACTTCCCGTTGTCCGCACTGAAAAAGCTCCTGCCAAAGCAGGATTCGTGTGTGCATGAATTGATTGCTCAGCCTGGGCATGAAGGCCCGCCCACAGCCATTGGATTGTCTTTTCTATTTCCAGCATAGCGCCAAGCTGTCAGTGCGAAAAAAGAAAAGGCAAAAGGGAAAGGAATAAACATTTATTGTCTTATTTCCACATTTACTCTTTCAAGTTTTATTTTTCTTAACTGCATTTCTGTTTTATGACATTCTATTGTGTTAAGCACTTGGTGCATTTAATATCTTTGTTGTAAAGCACTTTGAACTGCATTTCTTGTATGAAAGGTGCTATATAAATAAAGTTTATTATTATTTGTCTTATTATTTTATTCTTTTACTTATTTCTCTTTATATTTCCACATTTATTGTGATATTCTTTTATTTACATATTTATTGTTTATTGTGGCACTCCTATCATTCCATACATTTACGCCAGTACTGTGCTATTGTACAAATGTGAGGTACTTTAAACTTCTACTTCACCACATCTGAGGGAAGTATTGGACTTCTTACTTCGCTATGACTTTAATAAACGATGATGTATTATAGATTAATCCACCTATAAAGCCATTAAAATGAGCTCCACCAGCTGCAACATTAAAGTGATGAACACATGAATGCATCAATAATTAAATCCAATAATATATTATTCTGCATACTGAGCACTTCTAGTACATTAAGTATATTTTGATGGAGATACGTTTGTACTTTTACTTGTGAAAGAGTATTTATACACTGGTATTAGTATTTTAACTGCAGTGACAATTCTTGTTCATGACTGAAGGCTAATCAGGTAGAGAAGACTCTCCATGCTGACTCTGCTGCCACCTGCTGGTCTGAAAGACGAACGTGGATCATTTTAAGGTCAAAGAGTTAAGATCTTCTTCTACACAACAAACGGTTTCCTAATCAAGAGCTTGAAGGTGAAAACATTTACTCTGGAATCGATTCTCAGTAATTTCATCATCAAATAAGTTGAATTAATAAATAATACTGAACACAGGTGTTTAAAGAAACATTTTTGTACCTTGCTCTGCAGGAACTTGAAGCACTGCTGGTTGAGAACTTCCACAAACTCAGACTCAAAGTCCTGGTCGCTGTACCAGGCCCCCCCCGTCACCGAGCGGTCCGGCTGCAGGTTGTACAACATGTACACCTTCTTCTTAGACGCCTGCACATAAACACAGAACTCTCAGAGAGGAAACCTCCGACCTCCACTGGGTCAGGATCAAAGGTCTGTACTGAAGGAGTCGATCCGAATCGTCGGCTCAGCGAACTCACTGCGACGGATTTGACGGCTTTGATGAGTTTCTTGCTCTCCAGGTTCTTCAGGATCTTGTTGATCTCAGTCAGAGGAAGGTTGCTCTTAAAGCGGATCTCTCTGCTCCAGATCCCTGCAGCACAAAATACCAGTCGCACTACTGTTGTCAGACAGACCACATGCTAACGGGGGTTAGCGTTGAAAGTCCCGACTTTGTGTTTGACAGTCGATAAAGTTGTGCTGCAGCCTGTTACCTTTGTTGCCTGCATCCTCGATGACCTGGTAAACCAGTTTCTCCTGGTTGTCTGAACCTTTCATCTTACTGAAACACAAGAAAACATGTTCAGCTTCACTTACAGACGTGTTGGAACGCTTTGATTCTGGTTTAAAGACAAAAGGGTTTGAAAATATCCTCAAAACCAAAGTAAAGGACGTGCAGTAACAAACATGAATCATATCATTATTAAATTAAAGTGATGGACATATACTCCGTTAGTTGGCAGCACATACTGACAGCCAGCAGGACTTTATCCAGCCCAGCCTGTATTTGTTGGTGTGGACCACTACTGGGTTTTATTTATTATACATGTATACTGTGTGTACCTGGCGCTCTGAGCGTCCTTCATTCTGTACAGGAGACCTGAACTGTTCCTCAGCAGGTCCAGCTGACCCTGGAACAGGTGAACATGACAGGTGACATCATCAGTCACACAAACAACATGATGGAGGTTAAATCTGTCTGTCAGGTGTCTCGCAGCAGGTCACAGTCTGTTCTGAGCGACCAATGAGAGAGGAGCCAGCAGTGACATCATCAGACTGACCAGTGACAGCAGCTTGTTGATGGCCATGGCTCTGTGCTGAGGGTCCAGGTGAGGCATGTCGTTCTGGATCACCTGGTCTGTGATACCGTGAGGAAACTGCTGACACAGGTCTTTGATCCTGCAGCACAGACAGAGAGACACAGACAGACAGAGAGACACACACAGACAGAGAGACACACAGAGAGACAGAGACACACAGAGAGACAGAGACACACAGAGAGACAGAGACACACAGACACACAGACAGACACAGACAGAGAGACACACAGACAGACAGACACAGAGACACACAGACAGACAGACAGACAGAGACACACAGACAGACAGACACAGACAGAGAAACACAGACAGACAGAGAGACACATACAGACAGACAGACAGACACAGAGAGAGAAACACAGACAGACAGACAGACACAGAGACACAGACAGACAGACACAGAGACACACAGACAGAGAAACACAGACAGACAGACACAGACAGAGAGAGAGACACAGACAGACAGACAGACAGAGACAGATTTGAGTGAACTTGAGTTTAAAGTCTCTGGATGGTTCATAGTTTTCCAGCTTCTGCAGAATTTATATAAATCAGCTGACTTCAGGATTAAACGAGTTATGAAACAGAACTCGGGGTCTTTCCTAAATCTGTGGGATTAAAGCCGTTAAAGAACAACACGTGTTGTGATTTTGAATAAATCAAGTGAACTTTGTTCCAGACTGTATTTAGTTCTGGAGTTCGGAGCTCCGGTCTGCGGGGGAGCAGTGAAGCGTCGCCGGACTCACCTGCTCTCAATCTCCGCGGAGTCTGAAACGTTCAACTCCTTCTTCACTTTGACTTCTGCCATTTTAAATCGTGTGTCTTCAGCCTTCTGTCTGCGCAGCTACTGTTGTTAGCCGGCCGCTACTGTTGTTAGCTGGCAGCTAATGTAGCCTGGGTCAGGGTCCTCAGACTGTCTGCGGGAGCGTCCTGAAAACGGCCTGATAGAAAAAAGCGAGAACCTTCACCGTCCTCGTGCCTGAAGGTCTGAAGACAAACTTCATGTTGCTCAAACTCAAATATAAAATCTTGTTATTCACTTAAAAAATGTTCTTGGTATGATTTTATTAAGACCTTCTTTCAGTATAAAAATCCCAACTCTACATTTTATATACATACACATATACACATATACATACATACATACACATATATACACATATACATACACATATATACACATATATATATATACATACATATATACATACACATATATACACATATATACACACATA
>JAVQJF010010999.1:0-29255 GCA_036023855.1 Gadopsis marmoratus
CAGGAACATTCATTCATTAACCATACTGCTTATCCCGAAGGGTCGCGGGGGGGGGCTGGAGCCAATCCCAGCTAACATTGGGCGAGAGGCAGGAAACACCCTGGACTGGTCGCCAGTCATTTTATACAATTTGTTGTTTTTGTTTTCAGAAGATTAACAAACAATATTAGCCCACCGTGGCTCTGTCATCCAGGCTCCTTAGAAAAGGTCAGACAGGACTCCTACATCCAAAAAAGCTGCTCTAATGGAGACATGTTGTGTTATAGCCAAAATGTTCAAGGTCCATTTTCCCTGTCAAAGCAATTTAATATTTGCTTTAATTTCAGTCCATTTTGGCTTGTGCAGCAGGAGGTGAAGTTACAAAACAGGAATGATGACTGAACTGTGGGGGTTTGCATTTATCACAATGCTTAATGACATCAGTGGACATACAGAAGCTATTAGTGGGCCAAGGTAATAATTTTGCTTATCAATCCGATACAGCCGGTGACACTGAACCCTGTTCCCTTTGGTTTCATGTAATAGAGGCGTAACTGCAACAATAGTTGAGTGGAAAGAGTGTAGTGGAAAATTGAATTATTTATAATGATGTAATCCACTTGTTTTGCTCTAAATGTCACTTGGGATTACGTGGAAGTTTGTGATGAGCACCAAAGTCCACTCATGCAGATCTGCAGCTCCTCTGAAGGAGGTCTGAAGTTTACCTCCTGTTTCTCATTCCCTGTTGCATTTCCTCGGGGGTGGGCTGCCATTATATAAAGATTCACATTCAAATTACAACAAATCCCATTCAGCAGTGCTGAAAAGGCAATTTCCATGATAATCAGAATACACTTGCTGTATTGCATTGAGATACATGTTCAAGTTTTACTCTGCGGAATACAGTGCAGGAGAAATAAAACAGCTGCTGCTGCATCACAGAGCTAAACTGCATGATTATATTGAATTGATTAATGAACCGACAACCTGCAAATGTCTGACACTGGCATCCAGTTTGTAACCTGGAGACAGCTGCTTAAAGAGGAAATATTGTGCACTTCACCAGTGATGTTCAATTCTGGCTACTAATCAGCCCGTTTTAAAACACAATTTGGTGTTGAACTGGGAGCCATTTTGATAATCGGTGGGGCGGGATCTCATTACTCTACAGTAAGTGTTAAGGATGAAGGCTGCCAAGTTGGATCCAGTGGCTGGTTATTTTGGAGCGAGCGGAGGCATCAGCTCTGATCACTGGAGGCTGTCCTCCCCAAAAATACATCCATATAAGTCGTCCACTTATTACAAACCATATTTTCATTTGTATGTACAGCGTCCTCTTGTGGCTGTAGTAATTATGAAAGGAGCAAAGGCAGAAGTCCAGTGAGGTTTTTAGTTTTCTTTTTTTTTCTTTTTACCATCTTATATTCACAGTTATTATTATTTTAATTTTTTACCATCTTATATTCAGTCCGGTGAGGTATTATAAAAAAGCATGTGTAACTGTGTGAAACCAAAAGTCAACCCTGAATCACTAACTTAACATACTAACTAATCTTTTCCTAAACGTAGTTTTGACCGCTTCACAACATCAACCACTTTCATTATTGGTATCATGACGACAAATGTTAGGAACACTAACCTATGTGGTTCACATGGGTTGTACCATTGAGCGCTCCGGCAGCCCTCTCCTCATGTGGGGAGTGTGGGGAGTGTTTCTCCTCCAGCAGGATGTGTAGTTTTCACCACCTATACCAAATGTCAAAGCACTTTCCTTCTCTTTCAAATCTGTGTGAACCACAGTTTATGGTGTTTTTTATTTATTGATTGGAAACGTTTCACTATTAGTTTCATATACTTATATGTAACTGCATGTATTGTTTTATTTTATTCTGTTAACATTTAAATATTTGAATATATGGTCTATGTGTGTGTAGTGTGAAGGGGATACAAGTTACATTTCATCGTGTGACCCTGTGTTGTAAAATGACAAATAAATGAACCTTGAGCCTTGAAATCATGCCTTATTTGGAGAAGTCTTCCAGTCCAGTGATGGTGAGAAACTCCGGCATCGGTGTAATTTGAGAACAGCGACATTAATGCAAGAGGCTGCGAAATTTGCAACCAAACGGCAACCAAGTCTGAGCTTTTCATGGACCACTTGAAATACTGTGCTCAAAATGGTTCTCCTCAAGTCAGTGCTCTCAATTTATATGCAACAATAATAGTGAATGGGTTACCTATTAAACTGAAAGCTGTGGTATCCACTGGAAAATCTTGCACACAGTTTGCAGTAAATGGGCTATAACATGCAAAACATGGTCATTTAATGCTTGTATGAGTGAAACTGAGAGCGACTTATCTAGCCAGTCCTATGAGGCTGTGCACTGCACTGTAGACAGTCAACAATATTAGTCATGTTTACTGACCTCCAAACAAATTATGCAACTTTACAAGATTAAACTAAAAACATTAGCCATGTCTCAAACAGGGTCACACTTGTTGAGACGCGCATACATCATATACAGAATGACCTGTTGGATTGTGAAGCTCAGACCAAATGCAATCAGACCAAATATATAATATATATTTGTTCTGATTGTATTGCATTGTAATTTATATTATAAAAGATGTTAGTCCCTGCAAAGGTCAGCCTGGGCAAAATGTTCAAAAACTAAACATTTCTCTTGAAATCACAAAGGACTGTTTATTTGATTTATTGATAAAATGTAGATAGAGATTAATATTTTTTTACATTTAATAATCAGATGGATGAAATCGTTTCTGCACTTTCTCTTGATTTGCAGCAACATTATTTAAACCACAGACAACCAGAAGAAAGTTCTGGAACATTTGAGACAATAGAGAATGCATTTAACCTGAATTGCTTTTATTTTCATGGTAACATGTCTCTGACTTTCAAAAAAAGGCTAATGCATCTTTGTGAGACATGCTTTGAGTTAAATGAAAACAAAAACCGCAGTGTTCCCTTTCACTCATGCCTTGTTTGTCGCAAACTGTCCTGACATTTTGTCCAAATAGAGCTGTAAAATAAAGTCACATTTGCCTGCCTCTAACTCAGTTGTATTGTTTTGCATGATGAATGTGCCTGGGGACAGTTCTTTATCCATTAACACATGAGAATAGCCAAATATTGTTTCGTAGCCACATTATAAAACAATTGCTTTCATTTCCTTTCCTTGTGTTTTGTCCCTGTGGCCAAATTGACTTGATTTAAAATAAACAGTAGATTCACCTATAAATGCACATTTCATTTGATGGAAATAACAGCTGACATTATAGGTAAAACTTTCTTTTGGACGCACACGGGAGCTGCTTGTTGCTGATGTCTTTAAGCTTGTCATTACAAACCTAATATGCCTCCTCTATTAAACAGCGGAAGAACAGAGTTAGTGGGATATTATTATTTGCGCACACCTTGGCCTCTGATATAGAAGCAGTCCTGAGGGAGGCAGATGTTAGTCATTAGTGGGGCCGTGAGCCATCGACGGGGGACTGAACATTTTCTGCCAAAAGCGCGACAGGTCAATGGGTCTCAGCGCTCTGTATTCTGAGTGACACACAGAGCTGCAATAGGCCGAACACAGGTGAGGGCTCATTTCAATGAGTTCATACAGAAAAAGAATGAGTGAATCGGTTCTCAGTGGTGGAAAGTAACAAAGTACATTTACTCAAGTATTGCACACTTTTGAGGTACTTGTACTTTACTTGAGTATTTTATGCTACTTTATACTTCTACTCCACTACATTTCAAAGGTAAATATTGTACTTTTTACCCAACTATATTTATCTGACAGCTATAGTTCCTAGTTACATCTCAGATTAAGAGTTTGCAAAAAAACAAAACAAAATGCATTGTTAACGATTAAACCGGTGTCTCCCTTACAAAAAAGCACTTTTCAAGCTTCAGATGTGTATGATTTATTAGCAGTTCCACCATTTCCCCTCTAAACATCTTAGATGCTATCATTTCATTTACTGTTCACGGTCCAAAGAGGTGATATTTCACAAAAAAACAAAGATTAGAGAAAAGTCCATGAGATGTTTTTTATGCATTAAATGTTATACTTGGACTGATTAATTGCTGTGTTTGGTTTGATTATGAGTTGCACCCAGATGTGGCCGGAAAAGGTGAAGGAATGTGACGTACTCTGTGTGACGTACTCTGTGTGCGCATGTTTCCCACCGCGGGCTCTTGATGACAGTCACTCATATTCCAGGAGGGGCTGGAATGGAGGAGCTTGATTGCCTTTGCAGCTGAATATCAGCCGCTCTCATTGCTGGGGATATTTTCATTTTATGTCCAGTGATTCTCGGATGTTAATGTCTCGTGGGGGGGGGGGGAAATGATCCAGAGAAATGACACTTGAGCGATGACAGTGCCTGAATGGGAACACTGCCGGTGCTTATCAGGTACAGCCAGTGCACCTTGATTATTAACGGCTCGCAGACCAACAAGGTAGAGATTTACTTTATTCACTGCTACCCGGATGGGATCGCGCCATGGTTCTGTTCGGCATGCCACAGCTTCAGAGCCCAGTGGTGAAAACACTGCCTCATCATCTCATGAATGGGCCAATTAATCCCACTCAACAAAGGACAACAGGCCTCTAAAATCTCTAATTGATTAATTATCCCTGTTGAGATTCACTCTCACAAAAGACATTCAAACAGTGATGAGTGAAAATGCCAAAACCACAAACAATAGCCTGTTTGTGTGTCTGTGTGTAAGTAAGTGTGTGTTAGTGGCTCTTTATCACACAGTTGACTGCTTAAGTTCGGGAACGTCACACTAGAATCTTGGCATAGCAAGTTCACTTACATCCACTGAGAGTGTGTATGAAGGAGCGTCAGGATGTTAACTATTGGCCGTCTCTTTTCAGCTTCCAGCACTGGATGATCATTCCCAGCAAGCAGAGGTACTTGCTGGAGCTCTCACTTTCCACTGCATGTATGCAACATGCCGAAATATGTTTCCTCACGCATGCAGAAGGATCATACAAACACTGTAAAACCTGCGCCTTTTCCGAATTCCGAATATGACCTTTTCAGGGCCATGTAGCATCTCACTGTTATCAAAGTCATTTGCTTCCAGAATGGTTTCAGTCTGATTGATCACATACTGGAATTGATGTGAAAATATTGAATCAGAACAACATGTTTTGCCATGCTAGCGGCGTGGCTCTATGGGCGGCAAATGTCGGTCATTCCACCTCTTTGGTCCAGACTGAAATATTTCAACTATTTGACAGGGTGACATTACATTTCGTGCAGACATTTGTGGTCCCCAAAGGATGAATCCTATTGACTTTGGTGATCCCCTAACGTTTCCTCTAGCGCCACCATGAGGTTGATATTTGTGGTGTTGAGTTAAATTTCACAGCAACGTTTGGATAGATTGCCATGAAATTTGGTACATTTCTTGTTCCCTTCAGGATGAATTGTATTTACTTTAGTGATCCTCTGATTTTTTGTCCAATACTTTGGATTATAACCAAATACCTGCAAAAACCAATGACTCATCCATACTTAACCAGTACTTTGTGTTTAGTGATAATTAGCAAATGTTGGTGAACAGGGTAAACATTTGATTACATCAGGTTTGTGAATTTCAGCTACACAGAATCTTTTCTGTGCCTCATCAAAGGCTAATGTACTTTTTATTCCTAATGCAATTACACAGACTAAAGGAAAGTCTAAAGTCTAAGTTAATCAACTTTTCTTTTTTCAGTATACTCTCCCAAATGCTATTAAGTGTGCACTTCCATATGTGGGTCCTCATGCAAATGACACATATTCATTAAACACTTCAGTGAAAGCCACAGTGTGATATTTTCAATCACACTGCTTGCATTTTGAAAAACAGGAAAAGCCCATCAACTATCTATAATCATGCTGCTGCCCTCGCTGTCCTGCTGCTGTTTTCATCATTGTCTCTAGTGTGCCAGTGTTATTTTTAATGAGTGCTGTGTAGAGCACCTCATGCTGTAGACCACAAGGCAAAAAGATTAATTGCATCTTTGCAGCACCATTCTCACCTCTACATTCTCCCAGAACCAGTTAGCATGCATGGTACTGAATGAAAATAAAGTAAAAACATGCATAATCAAACAGAGCCTGTAGCTGACAGGGCAATCATCTCATCAGGGATGATACCAGTGCCATGGCATGACCGACACTGTTCACAGTGGAGCACGAAGGAGAAAACAGCCCAGAGAAAATAGTGCTGAATTATCCTTTTAACTCATAGAGTACAAAAGGGCTTTTGAGGGTCTGGAGTGATGGTAGGATAATGATTGCAGAAAGTGCAGAAGATGACCTTTACATAATGAAATGCAGATATGGAAGCCTAAGCTACAGATATTCGTGAAAAAACTAAAAGGTTACACAATGCTGTTAGGAAGTTGGCAACTTTACACTTCTGAAGCAGGTTGATGATGGTAATTTACAATGCTTTAGTCTAATTATGTACTCTCTAATATTCTAGAATAATTTCATTCCTGTCCTGTTGGACCATTTTTCTCATTTCTGCATGTAACCAGGAAAATGTATATTTATTTCCAGTCCAGCTACAATGGAGTTTAATAGAATATTTAAATATATAGCATTTACAGGACATCTTTCAACTGTCTAAAACAAAATCATTAAATGTCAGGTGCTGGCATTAATGCCTGAAGATGAATGATAAATGGTTTCTTTCTATTCTCACTATTTTGCAATATGAGAGTATCTGTGGGCAGATAACGTTTTTCCTTTCTATCCAGACAGTTTACTTTGAAGCTTTGATTAAATTTATTGTTAGAAGAAAATGTAAATAATTCAGGAGAAGTCAAAGAAAAACACCAAAATGTACTTTATATCAAAGTTAACTGTCAATCCTGTAGCTTCATTTATCGGCTAACAAACTTGTTTCATTGAGAAAGTACAGTGTAGGTTATTTACAATGCATGCTATAGCTATTGTGCACATTAATGCATTTTTTCTATGTGTATGAAAATGCGTTTTTCATCTGTAGCAACTTGGACCCAGCTCTGATGCAAAGGCAGCGTCTAATCCAGCCACTAATGCACTGTAAATCGTTTAAGGTTGGTTCAACATAAAAACGTAGATCCTTAAAAATGTGAGTTGACAGAACTGAAATTGAGAAATAAGTTCAAAGTGAGTGTGCGTGAAGCTAACTGAACCTGAGAGAGAAAGTTCAATAAACTTGAGAAATCAAGTTGAATCAACAACTGTTATTATAAGTGTCTGGTGGGTAGGGACTGAACTCGACACCAACCTTAATCATGGTTCGCATTGTTTTCCTAATTATGAAAAGAAACAAACATTACTTAACCGAGGGGTCTGTGACGAGTCAAATACATGCTGGGAAGTCTGCTAATATGCTAATCACATCTCTTTTAAAACTTAATTTCTAAAAAGTCAAAACACTAAGTGTCAGAACAGCTCATGTTCTGAAGTGGTCTGAAAATAAAAACTAGAAATATTAAGCTGAAATATCTTGAGACTAAGAAAAATGTATATATTTATGTTAAGCTAATGAGAAAAGATAAGTTGATTCCACCAAATGTTACACATTTTTATCAGAAACCCACAGTAAGAGTCAATTCCAAGTCTTACAATAATATTACAGCCTTCTCAAAAAAATACCTTTTATAATTGTTGAATGTTTATTTTCCCACAGTGTTTTTGTCCTGCACATTAGTGACGGCTGTGTGGCTCTGTGAAGACGGGCTGCCCTGCGGCCCCCAGCGTCTCCATCCCCTCTGATGACGTAACACGCCTGCAAATTAGGAAAGGCTCCATTACAACGGGCTCTAATTTAAACTGACTCAGAGCCGACCATGCAGGATCACGCCTTTAAGGTTAATGTGTTGAGAATATGAGACACGTCCGCTGTGTGGGTTTAACTCCGTGGTTTTGCATGTGAGGTGTGTTTTTATCTTGGTGCCTTGCTGATGTGTTTGTATAAGTTTAGCTAGCTGTCTCCTAGAATTTGTGTTATTATGCAACTACTTTGTAACAGCAGATACGTTCTGGATTAAATGTAATGCTGCCCGAATGACATTTTTATAATCAGCGTAATTAGGAAATGTTGCAAATTGCAAAATGTTGATACTAAACATATCAGTAAAATGTTCGCTGGCAATGCGTTTAAGTTGTTTCCCTACAATATCTGCTCTTGCAATATAATAATCGCTCGTAGAAACTAAACTATGATTACATGTATTTTTATGGTTATGTTTAGATGCTCACAGCACAAGCATGAGGCGTGTTTTTTACTGTATTGACAATGAACTGAAACCACAGTCTGTCCCTAAACTAAAGTAAAGTTTTCCCAGAACATAACTGGGAAAACAAATTGGAACTGTATAAACATAATTTCTAGGAGGAGCAACACAGTTGGTTTTTGTGGTCAGTGGGGCACAGATGGCCAGCAGACGGCAGATGCTGAAGCAGTGGATTGGCGGAGTCTGGCTTAACCATGACATAAACTGTTTGCCCTGCTTCTCTTCTCACTAGATATGTTTGATCAGCTGGACATTATCCTGCTCTCCCTTTTCCGCTATACACTTCTTGGATTGCTCACCTAATTCCACTCAATCTGCAGTGAGGTGTGAACTGCCCCGTTTCCTTTGCCAGCGCTGAATTATTACAACCTGCCTTCCAAAGATAACTCCCCTGCCTCCTCCTCTCGTCTACTTCCCATCACCACAATACTCCCACATGCTCTTCCAAATCCAAACCTGGAGAGTCAAACTGTCACGGCTAAGAACTATTTTAACATCAGTTTCGTGTTCAGTCAGCTTCATGAGGAATATGGAAACCACAGAGTCAGAGGAAATGGCTGTTTCATCAGGATGAGGATTCGTGGGAACTTGACACTGTCAAGCAGATTAGGACCAGCAGTGAGGAAAAGACGTAGAGACCCGAAAAGAAACAGGAACTTGCACCATCTCATAGACTAGTTTTCTAATTAACTAAAATGTGATATTTTTTCTATACATAATTGATGTGATTTTATACATACATTGCCTTTATTCTAGCTCATAATACACAACAAAATAACACTTTGTGTTTGTGTGATTTAAATTGAACAAATATTCTTTAAATGCTAATAATTCCATGAGATTTACTGCAATAAAAGAAAAACAAAAGTTACTGTAAATGTAATTCTTGCCTTTTCATCTCTCAAGTCTCATCTACAAGATGTCTTGGTGTTTTACCTGATAAAAAATTGAGCTGGATATTCAGTTTGCAGTATGATAACAAAATCAATTGGCCTTATCAATGAAAGCTAATGGTTGTTATTACAGATTAGTTTCCCCATAACTTTCATACTGCAATATTGTGTCAGCTGCGTTCTTACTATACCAACCTTATTAAGATCCTTTGTTTACAAAAGTTAATGCAAAAGATTTGTCAGACTTGCTACAGTTAGTAGGCAGGGCAGATGCAAACTGCAGTTGAAGAAAAAATCACTAAGAACATTAACAGGAAGCTGGCACTCTGAGCCCTGATAAATGTTGGAATTTTTAATAACCCAATAAAACAGAGAGCAACGCAAGCAGACGGAGAGGGTCATATTTAAGGGAACAGATTTTCCAAGATACAGCATGAACAATACTGTCCCGTCCTATATATTATAGTGTCCTATACCATGCAGGATGGTTTCAAACTTGAGGGGAAAAATCAATACTGATGATGATGATGATGTGCAAACTGAGAGAATCTGACACATTAACTTCCATAGATTTGTCTTAAATAAGTGCATTCTGGTAATATAAAGAAGGATTTTGTCCCCTTACACCACCCACCCACTTACACAGACACAAACACACACACATCCAACCCCTTATTGTTTCTAAGCACTGATTTGCTTATAATTAAATAATTTCCTTGTATTGCAATTAAGGCCCCTAATGCTTTAGGCTTTTCTGCTATATTAAAATGCATTAATGATTTTTCAGAAAATGAGAATTGCAATGGTTTACCATCAATATCTGAGAGCTTTGATGATGGTATCTATCCACTGATAAGCTATTAAGCTCTAATTACACTAGATTGTGTTAATGGTACAGTTGGGATCATTGAGCCTATTTAACAGCAAGACTCTCTAAAGTCATTTTCAAGGGTAATCAACATCACTCTGTCAAGCTTTAATACAGCTATCTTAGATACACTGCATTTACTCTTCTTGAGCGGCCCTCATAAATTATGCTAACCCCCTTAGTTGTTATGCGTGTTAAGCTTCACATGGTCTCAGGCCACGTACGCAGTTTACAATAATAACGGTGGCAGATTTAGCATTCAAAATTCATATTAATCTTTGAAACAATGCTTCATTGTAGACAGGGGCAGAGAAAAACAGACTTATTGTATCCTCGCTAGTCTGCAATCATCAATTTTGTCAACTGAAAAGATAGATTCTTATGAGTTGTAACTAGCTAACTATTTAAGCTTGCATTGGCTGCATGTGTTAGTTGAAAACACTGTCTCCTTCAGACTTTTTACTGCTTCCTGTTGACTTATTTTAAAGTAAGGATCCTGTAAAAGGTGTCTTAAATATGCACTTCATGGCAATAATTTCAGGTAACATTGGCTGTGGTTACTGTTTTGCCAAATCCAATAAACAGCAGCAGTATTTTGATTTTGGTCTTGGCGAGGGTAAACAAAAGAACTGCTATCCAAACCGCTCTTACTACAGCCCCATACAGACTGCTTCAATATGCTGAGAAAAGTTATGGTTGCTAAGCTGTGACTGAACAATCACTGTTTAGCAAACTAAACTAAGAGTTAGCAGAAATGAGAGACATGCAGACATTATTCTGCTTTGCACCCTTTCCAGGCACATTACTTTGTGTTCATAAGGGGCTTATAGCAATGTTTTCATACAATAGTCATTGTGTTTACTTAGTATTTCATTTTAAGGATATTTAAGTGCTGTTGTGAGCACAGCAAATGGCTGTTTGCTTTATCAATCTTTTTTCTTTTGCTGCAGGGCTGAAATTACACCCTTTGGCCACTATGTCAAATTGGCTTCAAAGCCTGGCGAACTTCCTGGGGGCTTGATTTAGACCCATATCTGAACATGCTCTGATTGAATGTGACTATAATTGAGAAAATAAATAAAATTTAGCTGGACATGTTGCAACAGCAGAAGATGTAGTGATCCAATGACTACGTGTAATGTGAAAGGGTTTCCTGTAAAAAGCCAACTCTGTAGTTCCCCTTAGCCATACTGAGCTTTCTAACCTCTTTTGAGCAATCATTGTTAACAAAAAGCAATCTTTTGAGTTAGCATTACCTGCCCAGCACACAGCAGGCAGACAGAGGTAGTGGCTAGCTAGTACACGAGCATTTAGAGGTGCCGGATCTAAAGAGCTGAGAAAACAAAGCTAAAAACAAAGTAAAAATTGGACTCACAATCATCATGCACTCATCACGCTCTGCTAAATACTGTTGCTCCTTGTATGCTCAGTGTGTAAACTAACAGTTGTCATATCAACTTGATATGGTGATAATATATTGAGACTGCGTTGCCCACAAGTTGCCAAAAAAAAAATCAATGAATACAGGTTTGGGTCAGTGGGTACACCAAAAGATCCCCTTGACATAATATGTTCAGCAAAAAACACAGGTGGCTGCTGGTTTACTACACTGAACATTTTAATTTAAACACAGTAATCCAAGTCATAAACAGTTGCTTACAGACAGCAACATGTACTATAGATGCTTGCCAGCACTGCTTCATGGTAAATGGACTTTCTTTATATTGGGTTCATTGGTGGGTCCAGTACAAAGAAAAACAAGGCACATTCTTGAAATGAGGAGACGTGACGTCTGTTAACAAATATTCTTGACAAAAACTGATGCTTGCTATACTGCTGCTTTTTCCACTGTGCTGCTTTTGCTGATGTATGATTGTCTAATGGTATGGTGCGAAGTAGCAAATGAGATTCTGTCAGTGGAGATGTAGCGTGCTTTGTTAGTTCATTGCCAAGTTGCCTAACCGTCGCCTGTCAAAGATTGATGACCTCCTCCTTAAAGCCATCACAGCAACTCCTCAGAAAGTCCACTGGCACTGTGAGAGCTACAGCGAGTATAAAAAGGGATGTGTGGTTAGAATGGATGGTGTAATCAACAAGGCCTTCATGTAAGATGGGATTTGAAGTCCCTTTTACTCTCAGGGAAAAAAAAACACTAGTATGTAGCATGCTAAATGCTAAGTACAGCCTCACTAGCATGGCTGTAGACTCTTGTTTGAAAATGTGTCAAAAAAGATATTCACTGGTGATAAGATATGCAAACAATAAAACCATTGCCAGTTTATCTGGAATTGACCACACTAGTAACAAATCCTGCCCATGACCGTAAACTAGCTGTTATCACCACCAACTATGACAAAAAAAAAATTAGACTGACATGTGGTTTAGAAAACGCTGCGCTGGGAAGATGGACATTACGTTTTCCAACTGGGCAGAGCACAGACATGCGGAGCAGTCTTCAGCATGAGTGTGGGATAACAACAGGCTGGGAAAGTAGAGTTAATACAAGTGCTCTTATATCCAGTTGAAACTGCAGGTGGGATCAGGGATACAAGTGGTAGATGTCTCAGATGAGCAGACTAATCTTTCTTATTACTCAGATTAGAGGCTTGTAGGCGAACAGCAGATGCCAACCACAGACAGTCTGTACACTAAGAAAGGAGTCTGTGGTCAGAGGATGTGGCTTTGCGGTGAGTGGAAATAGCTTGTTTTGTAATCATGTGTCTCATGTGGATTACACGGAGAATGGAATGAATGGTTTAGATTAATTGTTTTTTCCATTTTCAAACAACATGCTCTTTTGATTCCCCTTTTTGGATAAAACATTTGTTTTAAACATATAACTTGTAAAGGCCAAATAAACAGATTCACATTGAAAACATGATGACCAGACACGCCAGAGATGTTTCACTCAATTTGAGACAGGTTTGACCTTCGATAGTGTATGATTCTTGCAGCAAGTTAAACCTTTTTTCCACTTTAAATGAAACGTTTCCCCAGTAGATTCTGCAGCACACTTTGGTCCTTCTCATCCTGTTTTTTGAATGACCTCACATGTGACTGCCACTCAGGAGAGCAGAACATAAATCCTGATTGGCCAGACACTAATTAAACATCTGATTGAAACACAACATCTGCAAATGTAGAGCGTCTCAGTCAGGCTGTGTCTCTGCAGCCATTGGATCCAGGGATTTTGCACACTCAAGGATTAATGAGCAGACATGAATTCAAAGCAGGCAAAACTCTGTCTTTTACTCAAAACCACCTGCTTTTTAGATGAGCAGACAATCCAGCCCCCAACAGGTAATCATTAACTTGTTTGTTTATTTACATCTTCTACCAGGTGGGTTCAATGTTACACTGTACATCAGGTTTGACTCGCCGGCCTGCTAGGTAAATGAATCTGCAGAGAGCCGTGGAGGCAGCTTTAATTGCCTCTGCTCACTGGACCGGTTTCTCTAGTGTGAAGCTGCAACAGATTTCAGAGCAGCGTGATGCCAATGTAGCCCGTGCTCAACAGTCTCACTAAGTACTACAACAACAGACAGAAATGACATATCACATGTTCGTGCTAACTCTTTAGAAAGACCATCAAGGAGGTCATGAAACCATGAGCAGGAAGTAACATTTGGTCCTTCAGGCAAGGTGTGGATCTACGGATGTGACACCGTAATTAGGTCATAGTCTGGTCAGAGAGTCCCATTAAGAAGGGCATACAGATGTCAAGCTGTCTGCTTCTGGTCACAATGCTTATCAATTTCAGTAGGCAGGAAAATTCATTTGAGTCAGGGCATTATTCAATTTTGGGGGTTTATCTTATATTGATGTGTATTTTCACAGCCAATACAAAGCTTTTAATGATGTAATACAGATAATAAAGAGCTGGGCTGTTTAATTCTAATGAGTTATGGTACAGCTGAAATTCAGTACCCAACAATATGATGATGTCACTTAATTATGGTTTTAAACAGGGAGGGTTGGCAGTAACTTACAGGCTGACTGTAACAGAGTGTCTGAAACCACCGCTGTTACTATTCGCTATTTCCAAATACTGGCAGTCTCAATTTGCACAGGAAATAATGTAAGGCCTGCGCTGACGAATGTCAATGAAGGCACAATGACACCAAAGACTTGGTGTCATACCTCAGATAGATATACACTAAAAATCTCTGGGTTAAAATTGACCCAGTTTTGGTCAATATAACCCAGAAACAATAGTGGATTAACTTCAGCCAGTACCCATGGGTAGAAAACCATTGGGTCACCAATTAAACCCAACACAATGGGCTGTTTTGACCCAGTGTTAGAACTAACAAGCTCGAGTTTCACCTGAAAACTGTCTCAAATGTATTGTTAGTTGTACAAAATGATATGCATATGACATTCAAAATAACAAAGGATCAATAACAAATAGTGACAAATAAATGTAATAACAGGAAGAGCAGATTTTAAGAGTTCACAACACCACAGTAAAGTAAAAGCTGGACAGACAGACAGATCTGTGAAGTGTGAGTGAATAAAAAACATTTTAAAAGATGATGATTTTTTAAGCTACTTCTTGACATTTCTTGACATTTTCCTTTCTGTGCAACTTCTCTCATTTCAATTATATCCTCATCCTTGTCTGCATTTAAATGACATTTTTGACGAGCTTTTATGCTCATAGTTGTTCGTCCTCTCATAAAAGGCTTTGAAGGTTTCTCTGAAACACCACATAATGGTTTGTACTTTAGTAGATTAATTGATTGATCTCTAACAGAAAAAGCTTCAACTTTGAAAAAATAACATGTCTTTCTCTGACGGGTCCATTTCCTTCCCCATTCATCTTTATGAATAGGATGAGTGTTTTTATATGTTTAGTTTATCACTGAGCTACTACAGGTTAAACGTTTAGAACTACTTTTGTCCTATTTTGTATATGTGCATGTGTAGTCTAATGTGGGTAGGAGTATCAACCTGTTTAATTCTAGTGACATAGGTTGTATAGAATGTGATAGTTTTTCTCAATACACCGAACAGTAAAGTATAAAATGAAACCTGTAGCCCTTGGGAGCTAAGTGGAAAATGTGTCCATTTGATACAGTTTCAGGATCCAGTACAGGATACAGCCAGTCTTAGATTTGCTGCTACTAGCAAAGGCTGGAGTAACGGAGGGAGTGTCAGAAAAGCTGACATGAAGATCTTGAGGGTAGTTAAACACTGTCTCTGAAAACGCTCGATGGTCCTTGACGTACAGTAGTTTCACTGGAACTGCCTGGGATGAGGTGGTACGAGTCTCTCTAGGAAAGCCTGTTCAGTTGCCCAATCGATTATGGCTACTTTCATTCCCAAGAGAAACCATGAAAAGCAGCAACACAAGTTTGGCTTCCCAACTTCTTTGGGATGTTTGCCATACACCCTAATTGCTCACTTCCTTGCAGCAGGCACAAAATAGTAACTACCCAGAAATCTGTCTTATAGAAATGTGATGAAAGCCTGGGCCATATTTGTTTTTCTTAACTAGTGTTTTATGGCGTGTTTGGCCTAAATGAATGACAAAAAATACCCCATTCAACATTCAATTCAATTCAATTCAGTGCTATTTATATAAAATAAATATATGATAAATAAAGGATGAATTGAATTTAAACCTCATATCTGGCTTGTGACTTGTTCCCAGTCATCCAACCAGGTAGGAAAATCTGGCGGGGACAAATTAATCATTAACTGTTCTGTTAGATTTGACAGGAGGCCACAGTGCCCTGCAGTATATAAGTGCAGATGTGTGTACAGTAAGTTGGACATGTGGGGGAAAGAAATCCTTTGAGTTCAAGGGAAAGATTAAATCAGGAAGAAAGAAAACATTGGAAAACATTTTTTATTTTTTAATCCGGATGAAAGGTTTCTTTCTGACCTCACCTTGTGTCCTCAATTGAGACTCAGTTGCTGACAGATGAAAGACAGCAGGTCTGAAGTGGTTTACTGACATATACATAAGGTCAAAGTTAATTTGGGGCAAATTTATGTAGAGTCACAGGCTCCCTCAGTCAGTGGTGCCATCGCTGTATCACGAAGATTTACTGTCACTTTGAATTGTGAACACACTTTTCAGCAGGAACTTAAAACAACACTTTCTGTCCTTAGGCAATTCAGGATTGCCCTACCTGTCTGCACACATCTCCCATGTTGTCTGTTCATTTGTTGAAGAGAGTGTCTGCAGTACAGATTTGTCTCTGTGAAGAAAATGTTTTACATAAAGCTCCTCAGGCTGACACTAATCAAATATCTGTTCCACCACAGCGTAGCTAAAACATATCCAGTTATGGCACATTACAAATGCCAAAAACAATGTACAATTACAGTATCACATTAGAAAACAGTGCTTCTAAATGACAATAAGCAGTGAGCAACGTCATACTGAATACATTTTCCGTCGATATCCCCATTAACATCTGTTTGGCCCATGTTTAATTATTTCTTAATTTATCTTGTCCATCAGAGTGAATGAATCAGTGAGTGGCTAAAAAAAACATGTGTCAGCTGCTGTTAAATGCAGCGTGCAGTGTGTATGACAGTCACAAGCTGTCAAATCTATGAATCATCAGTTATGTATTAACCAAATGGTCAAACTGTGCATGGACTTTCAACACATAATAGAAGAGAATAAGCACCTTTTAAATAATAGCATCATGAAAGCAATAGAATTAACTGTTTATAGCATGTGTAAAATTACCTTTACTTTCATTGTCAGGGCTATTAGTATAGCAGTTACATCCTGATTTGAGTAAACGTTTATACATTCTAATCTCATGTTCTAATCTCCTCTGGAGAGAGCTACAAATAGCATCTACTTCTTCAACTGTAGCATTGATTCCACCTCTAGATGCAAAGGAATAGTTCAACATATTGGCATATTGGCTCATTTGTTTAATCTGTATAAAAACCGAATCTTACAAGGGGTAATGTGTCAGGCTACTTCCTTGCTGGGACCAGTAGCTTCTGTGCAAGAAATAGTCCAGCATATATCCCCGTGGCTAACTGTTTCCCCCTCTCTCCAGTCTTTGTGCTAAGCTAAGCTAACTGGTTGCTGGCTATTTACCATACAGGAGAGTGCTGTCTATCTTCTAAGTTAACTCTCCGCCAGTGAGCGAATAAGCGTATTTCCCAAAATTTGTGGAATATCAGCAATGGCCTTTTATGCCCTCTGTTATTTTGAGCCACGCTGCTGAGCACAGAATGGTAACGTGCACTGATAGCTCTTCTTTTAATCCTCCTCCCATCTGGGCCAGTGAATTTACCCGACGTCAGTCACTCTGCCTCAGTGCTTCCGCTCCAACCCCCACGCTGACTGAGATATTGGATTCATTCAACTTATTCTGTGCTTGATGGTGATAATCTGATTGCACATCTTGTTGATTTAATTTGGCATGCTTGAGACCAGACCTTGCAGGGCTGTTGGCAGACTATTAGGCTGTGGTGAGGGGGATCTCTCAGATGAGGCTGTGCGTGTGTGCGTAAGTTGAGCGGGTCTTCTTCATATTACATGGGGATGAAGTAGCTTTGGTAGATTGGGTTGCTTTCACTCAGGGTGTGTGTACCCAGGGGATTCTGCTTTGCTTGAGAGAGAAGATAACGCAACCTCTCAAACACAACTAATGAGCTCTAACAACCTGACTGATGATGCTCATGCATTAACCAAACCAATGAATCTCTCCTCCTCCACCTTCTGTGAAACAAAGTAAATGATGGGCTAATTTAGCTGAGCAGACATTTGTTGTTGTGAAGGGGCGACTATTCAAATTTCCTCACTTCTGCTTGGTGGGTTACAAGGTTTTTGACATTAAGTTTGCAAATTGTCACTGTTCAAATTGTTAAAAGAAGCAATTATTTTTAATACACGGCTTCAAATGGTCCAAAACCTATTACATTTCACATTAATTAGTCTCCATAGTATATATACTTGCTTCTGTGAATTGCTTGTGGTTGGGATCATTTCTAAAAGGCTTAAAGACCTAAATCACAAATTCTTCTCATGGAAACTCTACACACATAACTGAGAAATGTTTTTTCCCACCTAAATTCTTTCAGTGTGTGCTTATATCTCAACCAGAAAATGTGACTACTGTACTGCCAATTTCAAATGATGAATTGGTTAATGCAAAAACAGATCAAATATTGCCTTATCTTGTTTGCATGAGCTGCTCCTGAAACTGGCAGCGCCAATGCTCGCTCACACAGTGTGGGTGGAAGGGGAGCTGCCTGGTGAGGGGATAGATACGACAATAAAAGAGGCTGGTAATTGATGACTTTGTAGAGTTTACAGTGATCAATAGCTAAACCGAGTTAGCAAAGAGCAGTTTCGCTGAGCAAAATACATATTCAATAGTTTTCAGCAAAGTGTTTCCAAACAGCCAAAAGGAAAGAAACATTCTTTTGCTTTCTTTGTCGTTCTTCACTTTCTGCTCTCTTGGACAAACAGAGACACGGATACAGAGAGAATGAGAGCGGAAGGTAATGAGACTTACAGAGAGAGCAATAGGAACAAAGACAGTGCTACTAATACACACTTTGTGAGAGCAGCCTTCATTTCCATGTAAATTCTGTGATATTGGATATTTTCTTGCATTTGTGCTCTGGTCAATGTCATAAGTACATTTTGTTTTAGCAACTCTGCTGCTGTGAACCAAAATGAGAGAAAAACAGTTGAAAAAGAGAAGTACTCATTACCAATTTAGACATCAAGAAGAATATGACAGCACTGATATTACATCCATGAATTTCTCTTATAATACTGTATACCACCTATGCAGTATTTTCTTTAAACCAAAACACTGATGTAATCCCATGGGATTTCACATGGCCCAAAGCACATGTCACAACTCATTTAGTAATACAGACATACAGAATTTAAGTAGCTTGGCGACTTGGTGAGACACGTGGATGTTAAATATTAATTCACAGATGCACACCTTCTGGTGCATACACTGGAATAACACACACGGACGGTATGGCCTAATCACACACAATCTGTTTATCCACATCAGGACACCCAGTTCACAGGCCTCAGGGAGAAAACACAAACACTACATCCATTAACCTTTACCTCAATATATTTACTGCTTCTGCATTATGTAGTGCGGACAAGATGCTGTATTCACCCATATTCTTATACCCCAAACACATTAAATTGTTCCATGTGGAAATAAGCCCCTGTGGCCTTTTCTTAAAGGAAGCAGATCCTGCTAAACAACATTTTGTACATAATTAGTTGTTAAAGCAAACAAGGGCATGTCATTAATTTAAACTAAATATTATAGCGATATATTTTTTATATAAATAATATAAATTTGTTTTATTAATTGTCAGTGTTGATATCACATCAGAAATCCGGTGATTTTGAAAACTACTGCTGTCACTGGATGTCAGACAGCTCTCTTATTTTGGTATGGCTGTGCAGAAAAATGTTCAGCCACAGCTCAAACATCTGTTTTTCTTGCATTAATCACACGCTGCTGAAGAAGCAGCTGAAACGTCTCCTTTGCGCAGAGTTTTGGCAAGAAACGTTAACACGATAGTCCAAGTAAGCTGTTAGATTAGCACAGTTGACTGACGTTGCTTTGGAAGTAATTATCAGCCTTTTGAAAGTGAGAATCTTTAACAGGCCACGCTGTCTGTGCAGAGTGAGAATAGGGCCGTGTTTAATATTACAGGGTTAAGTCAAAGAGGACAACACCATTCACACAGAGCGAGAAAAGAGAGAGAGAGGGAGAGAAGGGGAGAGAGGCTGAATTTCCTGTGGGATGAAGATCCAGATCAAAGACTGGATGAGGCAGTGATAGCCAGGAGAGAGAGGTCCCAGGACGGCTGATGATCCAGCACAGAGAAGAGAGGCGAAGGGGGAGAAGGCTAGGAAGAGAGAGGGTGAGGGAGAGCACAGCTTGGCAGCTTTAGTGCACAGAAACACACTGCAAACCTTTAGATATGGACTCCACTTCTCTAACCCTCTGTTGTTTATGTTAGTTGAATTGTCGTTGGCAGGATAAACATGGACTATAATATTAATAGATTCATTGAGACTGAGAATGACCCACTGGAAGTAAAGTAGTAACAGGTACGAGGCCTGTTACTAGTATGTTAAGTATGGAAGTATAAGTACTACTGAAAGCTAAAGCAGAAAGATTAGCTTTTGTTGAGTGGTTTTAATAAGTCGGTGTGAGCTGACCTATCCAGTGGCTCTTCGCCACAATAAGGAACAGTGTGTGCTCTCAAACAGCACCTGACCCTGGGCTAGAATCAACACTCACCTCTCGTATAAGCCAACCTGGAATTAGCCAACCCGAAGGGGCCCGCTAGCCACTGCAGCCTATACTACCAATGAGCCGAGAAAGTCAATCTGCACATGCTTTCTCCTTTTTATTTTAACATTATGAATGCTCCCCAATACAAAAGACACAGTAAGTTAAAACCCTCTTCCACATACATTGTAATTTATTCTTCACCATTTGGACAAGTTTGATAGGCGGACACACTATATCATGAACTTGATACACTTGAACACAGTCAGTTTTTACTGATTGGTTGCTCACAGCTAATATACTGTACATAACCACCTTTAAGACAAAATAAAAAGGAGCACACTGATTTGGGCCTCTTTAGGAATACATTCAGACAGGACCACTTTGGTCCAGAAAGGGGAGTGACCCAGGCTGCTGGCTTCAAAAACATACATGGTTATGGTCACAGCTTAAAATACACGTATTAGTTTGAAATCAAATTAGCAATATGCTTTGGCCATACTTATATACTCTGCTGAATACAATTTCACTGAAGGTGCACAACAATCCTTTGTTACTATGTCAGTATGCAAACATTTCTCTTGCTCTGCAAAACAAGAAAAACACTTCTGGGAACAGCAGCACCAGAGTGTGTATCATGCTCCCAGCTCAATTCTGAGAATTTGAAATCTACATGCTCTATTACAATCCTCAGCAGACACTGATGAAAAATATCCACAGCCTGCAATTTTTTGTTCCGACGCAACACCAGCAACTGGTGACAAGTGTAAATACACAGAGCTATTATCTGAATGACAAATATGTAGCTGGTTTGCTCTAATTTAGCTCTGAACTACAGAATGACACTGATGAGCTTACCATAATAAAACACAGAGCTGTGTCTTCTTTATGGCTTAGATTTCCAGAAGCCCAGGCATGGCTTCTAGGAATATCATGTGGTGCGATACTTTATTCTAGAGTGGGACTGTCTCATAATGACCTCTGTGCTCCGTGTGAAGCCAGCCACATTGGTTTATATCAGCCCATTGTGAATCTGGGTGCAACCAGTGGTTCTTCCCACTGTAACACATCCACATACTGAATACTGAAACTACACACATTTGTACCCACCTGAAAATATACAGTACACACATTCACACAGACATGCCATGAAATATATTGACAGCAATCAAATAAATCACCTGTATAAACACATATATACACACAGTATTTACTAATTATAAATTAACATTGTGCAAATAGTCATACATACAAAGTCAAGTTGAGTGAGTTCTTGCAAAATGTTTAGCAATTCAAATATGAATGAATGCTCTGCAGGAGGCATCCCATCTTTAAAAATGCATTTATGTAGAAGCAAATGTACCACAGCTAATTTAGCGTTCTTTGTCACTAGAATGCTTACTAGAGAGGTTTTGTTCTACTTTAAGGGCGCAGAGTTTTGTTCTACGTGTCCACGGCCGCTGCAGACACAGGATAAGGCTGAACAATACAATTTAACATTGTAAGAACACCCTTGTAGCCAGAGATGACATGTTCTTTAGAGTCACAGTGTTGGAGTCATACTTTATGCATGTGTGACTTTACATGTCATCACCATATGCTGTGCATTTTTATCCTTGACTTGAGTGATTTCTGAGTTCCCCTATCAGCTTCCATCTCAAGGGATTGAGTGCGATACTGTGTAGAGGTTCATAAGGTACGCCATGGCATGTGAGTCAGATAGCATCTTGATGGCAAGGGGAAAAGAAAACATATTTAATGGCACAGATTTGCAACTATTCCCATTGAAAACACATCTGGCACATTTACACAACTGTATCCCTCAGCAGCACCCAAGGTTCAGACCTACATAAAAAAATATTTATTTTTATCGTCAAACACCTAAGTAAGTCAAGCGATGATCATTTTAGCTTATTTATAATTGACCCCATACCATCTCTTTTAAGAGAGCAGCTGCCAATTCCCAATGGGCCTTTTACTGTATGAGGTACAGTCAACCGAATGTTTCGTCTTTTTCTGTACATTTTCATCAAAGTCGGTACAGACAAGAAACCATTTGAAGATATCGGAGCAAAGTAAAAAACAAAATAGTTCCCTACCATCTTGTTTTGTGTCAACGTGTTTGGCCTTCTTTGTTCATGCTGTTCAATGTCCAGTTTGTCTTTAACCTCCATTACCACAAAACACACACATTTGATACACAGCACAAATTAAAGCAGAGGCTCAAGCAAGGACCCTGTGTCTTGTTCTGTTGTTGTGTTGTTTCTTTTGTTGCTATTTGAGGATTCAGGTTTTTTCTTATTATTTTACATGCTTATCTGCCTTGGGATGCTGTCTTTGCATTGTTCAACATGCAGTATTTTCCTTCGCCGTATGACAAACATCTACAGAAATCCATTCACAAAGCTCACAGCACATTAGACATGCCAGCGTGGATGTCTTCCGTATTGTTCTCTGTTCACAGGCTGTGGAGAGGGCTGAGTGCCGCTTAGTCTCCAAGTGACACTGATCTTTGGGCAAAGACCGCTCTGACAGATGACTATCAGCCCACCGCTTCACAGCCACTCAGGGCAGTGCCCATATGAGAGCTCAAGGCCCTCCAACTTTCTTCATCAAGTTCTTGTTCCCAGCGGCTCTCACAGGTGGCTCTCCATGTTCTCTCTCTGACCCTCATAACACTGCACCTTGTCCGTAAGGCTGATGTCCTCCACTAGGGTGCAGTTGCTGATGGTTCCCATATGCAGCGGGGACATGCACTGGCCTGCCTCCTTACTGTGGACCATACCGTTGTGGCATCCAGCCACAAGCATGTGCCTCTCCTCAGGGCTGCAAACTGGGGCAGATGTTTTGGCGATGTCTGGGAGATGAGACAGTCGAGACACGTGGTTCAACAGGCTGGCTGTCTTCGTGTTGGGGGTATTGCTGTAGGTGTGGCGGTATTCCTCCTCGATGTTCCTCCCTAGCTTCCAGCGCTTCCACTTCTTCAGGATCTCGGACTGCACCTGAGGAGAGGTCGGAGACAAGAGTAGTTGTTATTAATGTGATAACGGGAGAAAAGTCTGGGGGTGACAAAGGTGTTTTTGTTACACAAATGAGGAGACTCACTTCTTTGTTGACAAAGCAGTACAGGATGGCTACCAAGAGACCCTGTGGAGACAACCAATACTGAGTCAGTCCCCTACATTAACTCATGGCAGCTGCAATATTCACTCACACATTATTTTGAAAATCCAAAGCTTGGAAAAATGTCAGAACCCTTTTGGCTAAATGGCACAGTTGCAAGTTTGTTGCTTTATGATTAAACCACTGAGTGCAATAACATGCACATTAGAGTATCTTCTGTTTTAAGTTCAAAGTCTCAAGGCTGCACTCTCATGGACTCTTATTGCATCCTCCTCTATCTGTCGCCCTCTTCATTAAGGCGAGTCCCCTGTTTGTTGGCTGTAATGTTGACACACGTCATCTGTGTCTCCATAGCAAAAAGGTCACTGTCATTATGTCACAGAGTGACACAGCCAGTTAGTAGCACAAACTGCGCATTATGTTAATTATCATCCTTCCTGACACATAAGTAAATACAGCATTTCTCAGGTGTCTTTGGGAAGGGAACAGATTGCTGCAACGACACAATTTTTGTGGTTTGCATGTTAATTAATTACAGCATGAACTTTGAGATCGGGATTTGATTAGGAGATACATTTAACTCTCAGATGCAGTTGTGCGTCTTCCTTTTAATCTTGTTAAGTCAAGATTGACTCAAATGTGAGAACAGAGGCCACGCTTTAAAATTTGTGTTTTATCCTATTTAGGCATGTCTTATCGCCTGCATTTCTCAGTTCTCACATTTCCCCCTCAAACACGCTGAATGCTTTCTTTTACAATTCTGTGATGCCTCATCAGTGTCTCAATCATCCTGATGTCACCTGCTAAATCTCACTCGAACCGCCAAACCCCTGATTCACCTCCCTCCTAGCCACGACCCAGGACATCCTCCCTCAGCTGCATGGCAATGAGTTACTTTAGAAATGATGTGGTCTTTATTCGTGAAAATAATGATAGATGCTTTCTCTCAAGCTGGAAGTCCAACCTGGAAGGAGGAGAAGAAGAGGTCAATGAAGAGCTTAGTGAGACGTAGACTGATGGTGGCCTTGGTGGATTCGTCTGTCACAAAGATAAAGACCACCTGATGGATACCCAGCAGAGGGATCAGGGTTAGAGTCGACTTAGCCAACCTGAGATCGAGGGGATGAGAGACATAGAGGGTGACAGCACAGAATTAAGTGGAGAGAATATATTAATTATGCAAAGAGAAAAACCGCTTTAACGTTTGCACTCACCTGAATTTGTAATCTGTGTATCTCATTTGGTGTGCTCGAAGTTTTGACACAAGAATTTTGATGATGTGGATAAAGATAAGGAAGTTGATCTGTGAAAGACAGAGACTCCGGTGTTGATGGTTTGGATTGCATGACAAACTCTTGATCTTTACGGGTCAGTTCATCCAAAACATATTTCCCCACTTACAAATAAACACCAAAGGTTTCAGATTAAAATCACAAAACCTTTGAAGATAATACTAAAACAATCTGCGTGGATTAATACCAAGAGTGGTCAGTACAAAGCATGTTTTTGTGATTTTGGATGAACCTTTAACATTATTACACGCACAGCAGGAGCACATTGTTATCACCGAACACCCTTTCAAAGCCGGCATTTCAAGAAACAGTGGGTGTTCTGATGAAAATCACTGATGATGTGACCTTTTTATTTAATAACAATACTATACCTGTAATAATCTGTACAGTATCTATATATGTATGTTATTTGCATAGACTTTGACGATTTATTTCAAACGCATCCTCACATGTTCTTGCAGGGGTAGTCACACACACAACTGTTTACTACTGAGTGTAGTTTTCTACACGGTGGCGACAACTGAAACACAGGAATTCCTTTGGGATACAGGCCACTTTGCACGATGATTAATGCATGGAAAATGCCGGGATGTCGGTGTAACTGGCCAGACATGAGCGGCATGACAAATCGCACTTATATAAAAGCTTCGGACTGACCTTTACAGAGCACACTTACAATAAAGGTCTTGGTCACAGTACGGAAACAAATCATATTTCTTTAATCCAAAAACCACATGTCTGGACTGAAGCACGGACAGCCTTTTAACCTTCATGAATAAATTAGGTGTGTTTAAGAAAGAAAGAAAAAAAGAGCGTTGGGTAAACATGCAGGATTTTAGGGTGAATACACTTTTTTTTGCCAATGTATTTTCAATGCAAAAATAATAAACCACTTATATGGATTCAAATGTTTAGGAAACAGCATTTCATGATGTGAAAGGAGACAGCAACAGAATGAGAGGGAGGAAGGGGAAATTACCACAACTGCCAGTAGTATCGGGGAACGGATGATCCACCAGTAATTCATGTTTATATTTTGTCCCCAGCACCTGAAAAAGAAGAAGCATTGGAGGAAAGATCAGTGAGCGAGAAATACCTCATGTGCGTTCAAACAAGGCTCACTCTGTAACACATTTTATCTTACTGCTTTATGGCTCCTGCAACAGTAGAAAGCTTTCCTCTTCTTGGCTGATGAAATGTGAGAGACTGACGGCCAAAGTGCCATCATGGGTTTTTAATGCTTTTACGTAACAACACAATGTGTCTGCTGTTTAGGACGTACCAACTTAAAACCCCTTTAACCCCATATGCTCCTGGAGTGTATACGTTAGACCCCAAGAGACCATGATAAACTTTGGGTGCTGAATGTTAACATGAAATATTAAAGACGTGCTAAATCAACTGCTGTCCTGACATGGTTTCCATATTTGCGTCCTGCAGAAAATGAAACGTTTAATTGCAGCCAACTCCTCGTGTACTAATCACATAAACTGACCATGAGCAGCTGAATATCAACATATGTTTAGAAGAAAGACCATCTGCCAACTTGTTTTTCTGATATGAGGTGCAGTTATGAATGTGGAATCAACATGTATGAGCTAAAATGTACAACGTTTGGCAAGGTCTGATAGTGGCTACAGATCCAAGGGTGAGGGAAAGAGAGAAAGAGAGAGAGGGAGAGCACTGTGGAAACTTACTCTTGATTTTCATATAGGTATTTAACTACCACCCAGGGCACAAGGAATATTAATGGGGTACCTGTAAAGAAATGAGAGCCGTCTAAATGCAAATGTCATTTTGTACAACAGTGTAAAAGCCTTTTACGTTTATCTGCTCTTAATTTCCTTTCAGGCCAAATGTATCTTACCGCACATAATTACCTTGCATCCCGTGCCTTGTAGACACACACACAAACACACACAGACACCAGACAGACCAGCTCACCCCAGCCAATGCACAGGTAGATTTTGAAGTAGTTCCTCTCTGTAAACACAGTGATGACGAGGAGGTTGTGGAGGTAGATGCCTTCCACCAGTAGCCAGTAGCTGTTGGCCATGATACTATACTGCATCATCACCACAGCAATGCGGCAGCTGACCGTCGTCTGCAAGACAGCAGTGAGGTTTATTTCACAAAACGCAAAAAAATATCAGGCTGTCAGTTGTGAGTGATGTGGATGGTGGGATCAACACTGCAGTCATGAGATTGTACACTACCCTCTCGGCTGTGGCTGAGAGGGTAGTGCGGTCGTCCATTAACCCCAGGGTTGGTGGTTTGATCCCAGCCCCTGCTGTCCACATGTCGAAGTGTCCCTGGGCAATACACTGAACCCCAAGTTGCCCCCGGTGGAGGCCAGCATGGCAACTGTGTCCCCATTGGTGTGTGAATGGGTGAATTAGACTACTGTTCTAACTTAGATTACTGTTACAGCGCTTTGGGAACTGGTTTGGTTGAAAAGCGCTATATAAGAAAGAGTCCATTTACATCTTGAATGTAGCAGTCATATTAAACGGCAGTATGCTAGCAAGTTATTTCAGTGTTGAATGGCAAAGAAGTTGCATCCAGGGAACAGCAAAGGGGGGGTCACTTCACTGGAAAAATACTGGTTGGTCAACTTTAAGATCAACATAACACCAATAAATAATCTTTTCCTTGAAAATTATGTTCGGGGATGAAATTATCATTCCAAGTTCCAATAATATAATTGTATTGCTCATGGTTAGCCTACCCATGACAAAGTTACTGATATAACGGTAACATTAAAAGCTGGAATGCCACTGGCCAACTAGTTTAACTTAACATTAGCTAGGAGGCTGTATAAAAGTCCATATAAGATATGCGTTGGAGATAAAGTTATCACAATACTTACAGTACTGTATAGGTTATAAGGTAGACAACTATTAGCATATTGGCTTCTCATTTTGGCAGCTTTTCTGGTTGCAGCTGCGTAAGCTAGCTAACTAACTTACCAGTAATGTTAAGAAAGGTTAGCCCCAATTTGATGGGTTCGGTAATGTCACATATATGTAGCACATTCACCTGTTTTTAAATACAAGGCAACATTTAAAGAAACACTCTCAGTTTGTTTGACAGTCACTGCGGTTTTCAGGATACTCGTAGGCTCTTCTATCCTACTGAAACAAAAAATATTCTATCTGTGAGACAACAGCTGTCTTTAATCGAACAAGATGGCAGCCGGAAGTGACATGCATGACATGTGACATGTGTGACTCGTTCACAATCAAATATGTAAAAAAATTAAAAAAACAAGCAGACAGGCAATTAAGACTTACAATCATAAATTTATTTATCGTGTATCCACATGCAGTGTATTGCCTTAATGTATTTTTTCGTTTGATTTATTAACCTAACCCTTTTAATATATAGACTATATTTATGGGTACAACTTTTGTTTGTACATGTTGTACGTACATATTGTTCTTTTAATATATACAATCTATTGTACATATAGACATTATTATTAGTCTCTAAAATACTATTCTCTTTTTGTATATATAATAGGAAACAGCTTCACTAACTGGAGACAATATTTTAGGAAGGAAACAGTAAAGGATTTATTCTTTATCTATTAATGCTATTATGTACTTTATATGCTGCAGCATAATCATCAAAGTCTTGAACACCCAGTCAGACAGGTGCAGTTAAAAAACTGAGCACCAGTACCATCTACTGGAAGATTTATGAAAATGCATGTTCACATAGACACCTATAGAGTGACTCAAAACTCAATCTTCTGTGTGCTGTTGAGGTCACCCATTTTTTAAACACTCCAGCTCAGTGGTATGTCAACTTGTCCCACCAATAAAGTACTAACATGTATTTTAGAGATCATGTAAATATATCACTGATAAATGATGGAAGAGGTGTTGCTTCATTCTGCAGGTACTGCAAAATAATTGTCCACTATTTTATGGTTTGACAAAATGAGACAGGATTTCACTCAGTGTAATGCAGTACTTTTGTCAGGGTTAAAACCTCACATACAGATAAAGTCACTTTATGCTCAAGGCTGAAAAGGCTGAAAACATAAGCAAGAAAATTTACATAAATCTGTTAAAAATAAATATTTGTATTACTACAGATGATACCAGTAATACCTACAATAATATCTGTTAAGTATAGGAGATATTACAATAAGGCTTTTGGTTAAAAAGTATACTATTTGTTGCTTGATACGGGTATTTTTTTCATTTGCAAATTCAGACTCTTCAATTCAGACTTTGATACATAGCCTGAGCACAAGACCAGGGAAGGTAGAATTACTAATTTTAAAAAAAAAACCAGCAGAATGAGCAGAGAGGTGTTCCAACAAGCTACTTCACTAAAACAGAGAAGATGTACAGGAGTCAAGATACACAAGATGATCATCCTTCATTCATGCATTCATTCATTATCCATACTGCTTATCCCGAAGGGTCGCAGGGGGGGGCTGGAGCCTATCCCAGCTAACATTTGGGCGAGAGGCAGGGAAACACCCTGGACTGGTCGCCAGTCAATCG
>JAVQJF010011000.1:0-12896 GCA_036023855.1 Gadopsis marmoratus
CCCCCCCCCCCCCCCCCGCCCGCCCCCCGCCCGCCCCCCCCCCCCCCCCCCCCGACCCCCCCACCCCCCCCGCCACCCCCCCCCCCGCCCCCCCGCCCCCCCCCCCCACCCCCCCCCCCCCCCGCCCAGAGAGCGTGCAGTGTAAGCCATGCCTCGTGCGTTCTGTGTTTTCATCAGAAAATGTACTTTGTGCTCATTTGATTTCAGAAGCTCTGTTAGAATTATTTTCTCATGCTTCCATGTGATTTAAACAAAAGGTCCTTTCGCTACACCAGAGCTCCTTTTCCACCACCCTTCCCCTGTGAGTAAATCCTCAACTTTTCCCCACGCATTCCTCAGGAACGTAACAATTCTTCATAGAGCCTCCGCTGCATTAGAGCGATGCACGGGCCTAATCCGAGGGGAAATTCCACAGCGGGCTGGCTGCATAGAACTGGACTGTAATTGGATGCAGCTTGGGAGTCGGGCTGCCTCTCGGCCTCCCGCCTGCTTACGGGCTCTGAATCACGCGTGGTTCTCATTTGAAGCGGCGGTGAAATATGGACAGAGGGAGTTTTAATGGGGCCTGTAGTCGATTTCCCATTATGCATAAAAGAAGAATGAAAGCAGCCGCCTTGGCCAGGGGGTGTGGCCTGTCCATGAACCTCAGACTACCATTGGCCGCCAAGCAGGAAGCGTTTCCAGCCAAAGTCGGTCTCCACAACTCCCAATATGGGCCCCTCCTCCTTAAAAACGTTTCCCCTGCAATGTCAAAGCGCAACACACACACACACACACACACACACAGTGAACGTGCATCTCCACGAATTCTCCAAACGCTCAAAAATAACGGTAATAACGCTAATAACAACTCAAGGAGGTGTGCGCATGAGGATGATGAGCACGAGCTACATCCCCAAAAAGTCACCTCAGTGTCAGCCGCCGCCAGGTGGGCGCGAGGTGTAGCCGAATACCGCAGTCGGCGCAACAAATCGCGATGTGGATGACAGTAAGGCACGTCTTCACTTCTCGCAGCATTCCAACAAACGTGCCCCCCCACCCTCCGCCACACTCCCCTCCTCCTCTATAGCCACGTCACTCAGGAACCGAACCGTCAGCTCAGGTGCAGCCTGACCGCCGTGCCACCGCGTCATCATCTCCACGGTCATCGAGGATGCTTCCCCCAGGGTGGGTCCTGTGACGAACCACCTCCGTTTAAGATCAGCGGGGGCGGCTTTGCACGCCACTACAATCAGATCTGGGGTGGCGGAGGTGACTGCCAAGAAAGTCCGGTCTCACTACCACCGCAGTCCGTGCACACCTTCTGTACACTTCGCGGATGAGAGCGACCCGTCACCGTCGGAGTCAGAGGATGACTGACGGCAGCGAGGAGGACGAGGAATGCTGCTGACGCACCATGAAGGACGGCAAGAGGAAATAACGGGCAGGAGTAACGAAGGACGACATTCGGTTCCGGTCCAAAACAGGCGCAGTGACCGCAGCTGCAGCAGCACGGAGGAGGACGGCCTGTATGCCGGGACCACAAGCACAAGGTAGGAGGAGAGAGAATAACAGGATGTGAAGACAAGGAAAGAAATCAAATATTTCAAGAAGGGATGAGGAATGCTAAGGGCAGAGAGGGTCGACGATAAAGGGAGGAAGAAAAAGTGGGTGAAAGGAGCAGAGATAGGCGGGATGGACGGAAGAAGGGCTGAAGAAAAAAGAAGGGGAGGAGACTCAAAAACAACAGATGGAGGTGGACTGGAAGACGTAAAGGCAGACTACATGGACAGAGGGCTGCAATGCCACAAAACTCTGCCATGGCAGCATCAGCCGGAGGGGGGCTGTTTGGTCTGGAGGCGAGACAAGGTGACTCCTCTGTCTCTCGTTCCAGTCTGCCACTGTCACTTTATTTCGTTTTATGGCGGGCCCTTAACGACAAAGAGAGCCATTTTGCACCGACACTCTTCTCCCAGAAATGAATTTATTGCTCCGCCAGGGTTGAATTACCCCTCTTCCCGCGTCCAGCCCGGCCCGGCTGGGCCTGCTGTTTGTCCCTGTTCTTCTCGCCTGCCTTGGCGTGCAGAGAGCAACCCGTGACAGGCCTGCATGGACACGTTTCATTCAAAAGTAGGCGCCGAATGAAGAAAACTAAACTAAAACAACTGCAAGTTTATGAGTGAATAAAGGTGCATTTCATCGTATGGGACAAAATAAATAAATGATGCAATTACAGTATGGGCACTTTGCAGCTACTTCCGCTTACCTCTGTCCACAGCACAGCAACAAAGACACACAAACAGATTTAAAACTCTCAAACAGACCATCTCCGCTGAATGCGTCTGCTCATAAGTAGATTATTATTATTAAATAACATTTTCAAAAAATGAGTTATTCATTTTACATCTGTATATTTTTAATATATATATATATATATAAAATCAACACGTTATGTGTTTCTATAAGCTGATTGTGGCTTAACTGAAAAGATAATGCTGTATTACTTATTATTATCTGTCGCAATATTGAAAGAGTTTCAATCAATTGTTTGGTGTGACAGCAGGTTTTCTGATGGGCCATATATTTGGTCTGTAGTTCCATCACGGATGTAGCCATTTAATAAAAAATATATCATTTTCGTATTTTTATAATCCACGTCGCTAAACTGAACACGTTTCCCCAAATGAGAATAGGAGTGTGTTCTGGATGCTGGGAAAGCAGAAAATCCTGCGCTGATGAGCGAGGAGACACTTTAAAATGTCAAAATAAATGCGATAGTCTTGCAGCTGCTGTGCAAGAAAAAGAAAAGCGAAGAAAAGGTGAACAGTTTGATGGTTTTGTGTTGATGAGCGAAGCGGCATATCCCTCTGCTTTGCAGCACGGTGGCCATCCCATAATATGCCATACATAAATAGGACTTAAATAACAATCCACTTGTTTGAGTCTGTCCAGGCTAATAAACCAGGACTGAAGTAGAGAAAAATAAATGATGTGCATATGATCGCTTCTGCTGCATATTGTAGTTATTAATATAACCTAAGATCAGCGTGGTGTGACGCCGAAAGCAGAGATGCCACGTTGAAATCCTATCTACTCTCTGGGAGGGGAGGGCTCTCACCATAAATTACAATTATTAAACCATAGCTTTCGGTCGACAACGAGCAGAGTCGGTGAAAATACAAAGAAGCGCAAACTGCGGTTTAATATTAGCTGTACCGCCTGCTGCTCCCCTCTGCTCTGTAGGAGAGGGTTTCTGTGTGGGAGACAAAGAGGCCAAACACTTTCCTGGCGAAACATGGCGACGAGATGATGATACGACAGAGGCTTGTACTTTTCAAGAATGCTGAAAATGCGCAGATAAGTGTGTGAGAATATCTGTGCGGGTGACGTCACAAGAAAGACTGTATGTGTGTGTGAGTGTGTGTGTTGGGGGGGGGGGGGGGTGGATTTGTGATTTGCCATAAGATGCAAAGTTCTAATATTATCACAGCGTGACGTATTTCCATAAAATATGTTTAGTTGAGTGCAAGATCATTTGGAAGAATGCAGACACGCGAGCCTGCAGCTCGCGCTCTATTGGTGTCATTACATTTGTCTGATTTCTCTTTAGTTATATCTTAGTAGTTCCTTCATGTCCTCGTCCTCCTAACGAGACAAGTTATTTATGATCTCATTACCTTGTAGACGTTTTTAATGCGTTTGATGTATCCGAATTGAAATCCGCCGGGTGTGAAGCTCATGATAGTTTCACTTTACTTTAAATGTTGGACGCAGCCAAAGCATGACTGCACACAACGCACCGACTCTTCAAATAGACACTTGGAGTGATACTGGATGAAGAAACAATAGCGTGTTTGCAGAGAACCGCTATTCCAGTTCACGCGGAGCAGTTCTGCTTCAGTTTGACTGTTTAGTAGACTGGAAGTTAGCTGTAACAAAGGCAAAGGCAAACGGACAATTTTGCATTATATATATATACAGTATATATATATGTATACACACAGTTATATACAATATATACAGTTTGTTTAAAATACAATGCTGCTGTTACACACACAGGAAATGTATAAGGAAGTACCTCCCCGGAGAGGTTGATACTGCCCAAAACTGATAATAATGATAATAACATTAAGGATCACAATCATATCAGTTATTATTGTTATTATTATTCATATTATTATTAGCAGTGGTAGTAGTATTTAGCCTTATTATGTATTTGTGTGTGTGTGTGTGTGTAGAGGCAGTTTCCATTATAATAACTGCGTTTTTTGTCATCTTTTAAAAAACAATCTTTTACTATGCTGATACAAGATGACCTATAATGTATCACCGTGTTACCGCTGTCTGTCTCTCTTCCACCATCTCTAGATGAGCCGGGTCAGAGGCGACCGGCCCCGGCGGAGGACGGGCCCGGCCTTCGGCGCATGGCTGTCGGACCTGAAACCAAGAAGCGCTGTCCTTACACCAGGCAACAGACCGTGGAGCTGGAGAAGGAGCTCCTCTTCAGCATGTGCTACCTTACCCGACAGCGCCGCCTCGAGGTCAGCAAGGGCGTCGACCTGCCCGACCGGCAGGTGAACGTCTGGTTCCAGGACCGGAGGATGAAGATGAAGCAGCAGCGGGATCGCCGCCAGCATCCGATGGGCCGTCCGGCTCGGACTATAGCAGGCTGGAAAACACAGGGAGCAAGAGGAAGAGGATGGTGTGAGTTGAAATTCACCGAACGTGCAATGTCTGCCCTTTGTAGCTGCAGTTTTCCAAACCTTTCGCACGTTGGACACACACACACACACACACACACACACACGAGGCTGCAGCTGTAGCGCTGCGGCCGGCTTGCACTAGATCGGTCAGCTGATCAAAGACTCGTCTAACAAATATGACGTCAGTTCTATCTGGCCATGGAGACGAAGTGGAGCGAGGACAGTTCAAAGGGATATATCATTGTGATAAATGATCGTGGATTTTTCTGTTTCTATTAAAAAGATTTAAGGCCCAAGCATCTAATTTGGACTCTGATATTGAGCCGAGGTGTGTCGCCGCGCGCACTGGAGGATGCAAGTCCGAGCGACCGCCGCAGTCAGGACGAGGAGAGGAAAGTAGATGTGCTGGGGGGTGGGACACAGTCCTGTTGTTTTGCCGGCTTTTCAATGTCTGATTTCCATGTCCCCGCGCGACTATCCGCCTTTCTTCAAATATAAATCTGAGGCGTTTTGTGCTTAATTCAATTAGATATGGTTTCCATTTCCCATCCTTGGACTCAGTCCGCCTTCCTTCATCTAATGGTGAGTGTGGGCCTTTTTCTTTCTGTGCCATAGTGACAGGAGGCTGTTGAGTAAAATGCCACGAATTGCTTAATGGCTGTTGATCTGCAGTGAACTCGTTATTTATTATGAATAAATAAGTGACAAATGCAAATGAGAATTTTGGATTTTTTTTTTTTGAGAAATGGCACCACACGTCTTTACGTACATACTAATGTAAAGTTTTAAAGGAATTTGATCATGGCATTTTAGACACATTTAAATCCAACAAGACCCCCTTCGCTATTTTTAAGGTTTGGTCGGACATCTTGTTTGTTCAAGTGGGATCTAAAGTGCAGAGACAATATCTAAACTCTTTTATACAATTCACTCGTTTTCTATAATTGTTTAAAAAGCATAATTGTGTTTTTATATAACACAATTTCAATCAATTATACTCCTGTCAGTTGACCGTCAGCACGCCTTTCGTCATTTTGCTCATTGATATAATCACGTAACTAATTAAAACCTTTAAATTATTAAACGTATTGGCTATACACTTCAATAAAAAACGGACTAGATTATATAGGATGCCACATATTTATCGGTTCTATCATCCAGTCAAATGCACTGTTTAAATATTTCACTTTTGCCGAACCCATCCTATTTATTTATTATTTTGTTTGTCTAAAAGTAGTCACAATTAAATATAAACGACTCTGGAATCAGCTCAAACAATACAATACCCACCATGAGTACGTTTTTAATCGTAAAGTGTTAACTCCCCCCAGGTTTCTAAAACTCACAAATTGACTAAAAGAAAAAGAGAACATACTCTCAGAGTCCTCTGTGTCAGCCACAGCCGTGCAAGAAATGTCTCTGCAGCTTTCCAGTGAAGATCTAAAATGTCCATATTTGTAATGTTGTTTTTTTGTGAGAATAATAATTCTTCTTTGTGTAATCTCTGTGACGCTGCTATCCTGTCTGCACAACTGAAGCCTTTATCTCTGCTTACCATGACACATTCTTTCATGTTTACTGCTGCAGACGCCTGTGTTAGAAACAGCCAGTTTTAGAAAAGTTACATATATGATGCTAATTTAATCATTTATAATAATTTGTGATGCTGAATTAATTTTTCCAATAAAATATAGGCTGGATTGCTGTGACATTTTAAAAGCACTGATCATGCAAAGTGTTTCTTATTTCAAACTGAAATTCCATTATTATGACAGTTTATAATTATTATAATTATACACTAAGTTTGCCTTCATGTTTGTCATTTCCCCTCCTTCCTAAGTCATAATCGGCAGCTGTATTTTGACTTGAAATAAACCAGTCTGCATGTCTGATGGTTCTACTGTGATACACAAGCAGACAAAACTGTACAATGCAGTTTATATTCCATCAAATACTTCCCATTGTTTCTCATATGAAATGACCACAAGGATTTCTTTTTGACATAAATGTTTTTTCTGTAAACAACACATGAAAGATGTAGAATAGGTAGTTGTTGGTGATGTAAGAGTAATTCTCTGTTAACACCATCAATTAAAACAACAACCAATAGAAATGTGGAACTACCACTGCTTGTAGTAGTTATACCAGTGGTAAAATTAGCAACACCAGCTGGAGATTAGAATCCAGACCCTTTCATATCATACTCATGCCAACTACGCTGACTTGTAGTTGTGCGGTTATAGTTGATTTTACAGCTCGCACCAGTCTGTGGGAAACACAGTTAGTGGTATATTTCCTGTGAGAGCTTTATAACATCTATTTCTGAATTTTGACGAGTTCCACTTCCCGCTCACTTCAGTTGAAAATGCGAGCGGTGCAGATGGTGGGCACTTACTTTAGACAAAGAGAGGCAGCCAGAAATGACAATTATGTTCAATAGTCTTTTAATAAATGCAAATATCAAACAGTGCATGGGTACACCAATTATTCATTAAAGAACACGGTTTACTGTTCTTTTCTTGCAAAGATTGCAGAGGTTGTTGGCTAGCAGCAGTCGTAACATACTAGTGACAGTATCACTGTATTATTTATAGTCTCAAAAGCTGCATAGATGCATCCACAAGGTCTGTGAGTCCCGCTTAAAGCGTCTTATACCTTTCTGTGATACAAATTTAATATGACATCAAGCTGCAGTAGTATTATCAGCATCAGATGGGCTGCTAGAACTGCTTCAAATGGCCCCTGTTGTCTCTGTATTTCTCTTCATAGACACAAGTTGCACACAAAGTAAATTGTTTTTTGTTTCCTGCAGGTTGTGGTTGAAAACTGTTGTCAGCTCTAAAATATCCTCTTGCAGTGCATATCTGGTCAGTTTACCAAGTTGAGATGTTGGAGGTTTACTTCCCGTGCATATGATACAGTAAAGTTATAAAATAATGCTGCAGTTGGAAGTGTCAACACATTGGAACAGAATAGTTAGTCAGCAACAGATCCATGTTCCTCAACCTGACCATCACCCTGTTCCATCGCAGGCTAAACACAATGCTCTGAGTCGTTATGTTGCATGAGAAGCGACCCACGGGGCTTCTATGTGGAACTTTGATCAGGAACACATGGCTGAACTTCCTCTGCTGCTGTAATGGCCAGCTGCTGTCCGTTTGTTCGGAGAGCAGAGGAGAGGAGGAAGAGAAAAGACACTGGAGCAAAGGAAAGCAATGCTGGCTGTAAGTCAGTGGAGAGAAAGTAGAGCAAATAAAACAAGCATAGTGGGGCAGGCAGGAGATAGCAGAAGGGAATACACCAGGGGAGAAAATGGAAGAAGAGGAGAAAGATGGAGAGTATGGTAATGACGGAAAGGGGGAGGACAGCCTCGGTTCCTTGTCTGCAGGTCTACAGACGCCATGTTGAGACAGAAACATTTCTGCAGCGCCACACTGTCTCCAGCCTCATCTCGGTCCTGTCTGCATGCCTCTTTCCCTTTCCCATCTGTCTCTCTCTCCCACCGTTGCATTTTACAATGGGGGTAATTGACCAACTAGTTTATTGGTGGTTGGAGGAAGTAGAGGAGGCAGTTGTACCAGTGGTGTATATTACTGCATAGCGTGGTTTTACGGTGGCCTTATTGCCCCTTATTGCCTATTTGTGGTCGACAAAAGACACTCCAAAGGATGGTTTGTGCCTCCTGGAAAGTCTGCCATCTTTGCTGTCCTTCCTGTCTCACTCTCTTTTAACGGTCAGCTTTGGCTCTCGGGTGCTTCTGGCTGATTCTCCAAGACTGAACAGATATGACTTTCTTTTTCTCTTTTTCACAGAGACCCTCATCTATGAAAACCATCCCCTGACGTGATTCTGACATTCTTTTTACTGACCCACATGCCAACTGACCTCAGGCTGTCTCTGCTTCCTCGCATTGTTCCTCATGTATCACTAACTTGCTGCTTCAGATGATTGCAGAACAGCTCGAGAGGTTTTCCAAACTTCTTTTTGGGGTCACACAGTTGGATATTCATTAAGCCAAGCAGGAACCTGGTGCTGAAGGGATTTTACTTGTTAGATATGATTTACTGCAGCAGTCTGACCTCCCGCTGCTGGATTCAGTCACATGCACTCTAATCATTTGATTATAACCAGACGGAGGCAATACTGCAAGTCTTGCAACTGTCATATGAAAACCTTAACCGAGTTATTGCAATTATGTGACAATTAAAACTGTAATTCAATTAACATGGATTTGCCTTTGCCAATCTTTCAGATGACTCTTGGCATATACAAAACATAGTCATAGTGAAAAACAGACTAGCATGGCTAGTCATGGAAATTTTGGGGGGATAACGGTATAACTGAGCAATGAATCTGACACAACAATTAACAGAGTTTGTCTTCTGTAAAGTCCAAAACTTCAACAACTTTCTTCATTTTAGCCTGAAAACTACACGCTAGCAGATATCAAAGGCTAATTCTGGTGTATCGTATTCACCGGTGCCGCCATCAGTTTGGTCAATTATAATATCATGGAACTCACCAAGTTATTTGCTGAAGTCTTGAAACGCGACAACAACTCTAAAAAGATGTCCAATGAAACGAAAAACACAAGCAGTCAAATGATCAGACAGGTTGTAAGCCAACAATTAACAGGTTATCCAAACCACTTTATTTGAAGGTAAGCCCAATTGAAAGCCATAACATCAGTGGGATATCTCATTGGTCTCAAGATAACATGTAATCTTCTCTGTGAATTGGTGTAAATTTTGCTGACTGCTCACATGACGCTAACGAGATAAACCTCAAAGCCTTTCATCGTTGTTTCAGGTTTAACACAATTCATTGTTTAAAGAATTGCCTGTTAATGACATTGATGGAGACTTTTGACACAGTAGAAGCATGAGTCAATTGTTGAAATGCTTCAAATGTTTTCCTGAAATAATACTTCTTATGATCATGTGAACAATGGCAGAATCGCCAAAGTAGCACACGGTGTTATGGCACGACAAAACCTCTTTGGTTGGAGTGGGTGGTGGGGGGATGCAAGCATTTGACTTTAATATAGGGATCACTGTTGGTGTCCCCTACTAACTGTGAATGGCAGCTTGCTTATTTTAACTTGGAGGAGTTAGGAGTTTAGTTAGACATTTTGGGAAATATGCTCATTTGCTTTCGAGAGTTAAAAGATTCAATTCAATTCAATTTTATTTATAAAGCGCTATATCATAACAGAGTTATCTCATAGCACTTAAAAGACCAATACCACAAATTTGAAGCTGCTGCCAGCAGCCAGTTATCCACCTATCACATCTCTAAAACCCACAGATTAACATGTTATATCTCATTTGTTTAATCCAATAAACTGAAGGGTTTATGCAGGGTTATGTGCCGAACTAGTTCTTGGCTCTAGGAACTTCTGGCACAGAACCCCTACATATTAAATTACAAAAGCGCTTTGGGAACTATTAAGGTTGTAAAGCGCTATATAAGTGAAGTCCATTTACATATTTTCCAAAGAGACAGGAGAGTGGTATCGATCATCTTTTCTAACTCTCAGCAAGGAAATCAAATACGAATATTTTGATCCTTATCATGGCCCTATCACCAGACAAGAGCATTGATGTTGGATGATTCTGCAAAAACATGGTCCCTAAAACGAAGAGTATTGTTATGGTTAAATAAAAGGAAAAAATGAATTGAAAGTCTTTGATGTTAGACAAACTCCAGTCTCCTGTATGAAGGTCAGACAAACGACAAATTACTTCCTAAGTTGGGTCTGAACATTGGCATTGGATTCCTAGGGCTACTGGGCTTTGGTGATAATGGATCAAAAAACGCCCCCATAGATCCTCTTGGATGGCAATGACCAACAACATATTTTCAGGACTAGTAGTATCATGAACTCTATGTTAGAGATTGCTTGGTTTCAATGTGGAGTTTCAACGTAACGTCTAAATTCTATTTCAGATAAATGTGTACCTACTGTTGTCTACTTGTTCAGAAAATGTCTTTCCTATTGGTTTTGATGGAGAGTGTTGTCCTGTGCTATGCTAGCCCTGGGTGACATCCCAGAACCAGGTGGAGTGTTACCCTCTGCAGTTTGGGTCACTGCTGACGCCATGAGTGCATTCACTGGATTAATACAGGAGCTGTGTGATATAGGTAGTTTCAAGTTGTTGGGCTGGATGATTAAGATCACAGGAACCTGAAACTGCCTGAATCACACCAGTCTCAGCTGCATGCTGACAGACAGCAGGAGAGGAAACCAAGCACACCCAACACAGCTGTGTCTATCACTTGTGTACTGTGTACTGTTTAAGAGTTAATATGCTGGTGGATAAAGATTGGTTTCTTTGCCACATGTGAACGCAAAACCTGTCCTTTAAATTTGACGTTTAAAATGAACACATTAGTTTCCCCATGTGCGGTGGCATCAGATTCCTCAATAAATATTGTCTTTGTTTGCAGCGAGGTGCTTCAAAATGTCTCCATGTTTTTGTACCAGGTGTCTTTTGAAAACCTTTCCACTGGCTATATATGACATGGATATCATTTTGTATCAAAAAATTACATTTTTATCAGCCTGTTCTCTCCTTCTGTTTCAAAGATTTCAATTGTGGAGTAAGTGTTGTTGTAGTTGTTGAAGTAATATAACATGACAAACAGTGATTTTGTTTAAAACAAATGTGTCTAACATCACATGTGCTTCGACCATTTTTGGACGATTGAAGTGTGCCCAGTGTCCTTCCTAGTCCACAGTGGATTGACTGTTGGGAGAGATTAACAAATCATTAAAGATGAACTGGAATTCAAAATCAGTTTTGCTAATCAAAAATCAGCATATAGGCCTCAGTATCCCTTTGGTGTTTGCACTGACTTGTGTGCTTTTGTGGCGAACATTAGCAAGCTAGGTTAACTAGCTAGAGAATTTAGCATAGCTTGCTGCTTAAGACAACAGGTTTTAAGTTGCTAACGTTATAACCAGCACCATGTGGAAAAAGACAAAACAAGCAAATAAAAATCAATTCTCATATCAAAGTTTGTTTTCCATTCAGTAGTGCATCACAGAAGTTGACAGCACGTCTCCTAGCAACAATGGCCTTCAAATGGCAGCCAGCTGCTTCCATGGGAACCATCTGTAGCGCTTTCTTGGTACCCCAATCCAAAATGTTATCTTCCTTGAAAAAAGAAGCTTGATTATGCACAATAGCTGCAGCATCATTATAATGTGTTTTTCTGTCAGCCACTCAGCATTCAGTGACTCTATCCACCCATGAAGGTGTTTTCAGTTATTTGATTAAATTAAATTCTGATTAATTGATAGAATTCTGTGCTCAGGTTAAAGAGAGGTCATCAAACTATCTTTTCTTATAGCACCTGCTTCCAGACTTTATGCTAAGCCAGGCTAACTATGTCCTGAATCCAGCTCTGTACTTAACAGTAAAATATCTGAGTATTTCCTGCACTGGCCTGCACACAGCGATCGGAGTCAAATGCTGCAGTTGTACTTGCGAAACTGTCCTTTGCCTGTGTAAACATACTAAATTAAATTGTGCCTGGAGTGCACTTCCTGGCTTAAGTTTAGGGTTAAGCATGTTTAAAATTTGGTTTCACTGATAAGGATTTGTCTCTAAAAATAAAATTTTGGTCCAAACAAAGAATTATCACAAATGATTATGTGTTCATGTGTGTGTGTCAGGGAGGGGTCAGATGGAATTGGCCTTCCCTGTTCCTGCTTGTGCACCCACTGAAGTGCTGAGATGATAAACGCTGGTTGTGTTCATTTTCAAACCTGTTTTATGAAGTTCAGCATGCTGCCATGAAGCTGTAAATGCGTTCTCTCTCTTTCTCTCCTGTGTCAGGGGTGGAGGATTTCTGTATAATTTGCAACGCCTTTAATAGCACATTAACATTTAGCAGCCACAGTTCAATGTCTGGCTACGTTCTGGCGCCGGTACAGCAGTCTGTACAAGCTCCCCATTCTCTCAACATTGCATCAAACACAGGATGTAGGCTGTTGTTGCTATCCAGACTGTAAATGAAGCAATTTACTGTACAAACTAATGCTCCATTTTATTGATATCCACTTATGTTTAATCATTACTTCAATAAACATAGTTGACTTTGTTTGTTTCAACATCAGAGTCTGTAATCATTACTTCCTGCTTCACCACTTAAATACATGAAATGGAATTTCATGTATTTAAGTGCTGAAGCAACTTTGACGATCAA
>JAVQJF010011005.1:0-18516 GCA_036023855.1 Gadopsis marmoratus
TTATCTGAGTGCATCTGGGGAGGATGACCTCGAAACTATAAAATCCCAGAGCAACTGTTACTTTTCTGTACTCTCTTGCAGACAGCATAGCCTCTGTATGAGAGTAACTTGAAGCTTCAATAAATAAGACTACTCTTGGAATTGTCTCACATCGTTATTGAACAGATCGAGTAGGACGTGGAAAAGGAAAAATCCACAACAAAAGGGAAAGCTGGAAAAATAAGTATTGCATGTTTGTGCACATGCATGTCATTTTTACACATGCATGCAATGCAAAAAAGGGGGACCTACTCAGAAAAACCATTGATCCAGAGTGTTACTAGGCGGCCAAAAACTCCACAAGGTGCTGAAAAGAATACATTTGGTGATATTCAGTTTTGTCCTTATTGTCAACAGATCCTTCAAAAAGTCCCAAACCAATGAATGTATCCTACTAACAAGTATTGTGTGCATTCCAAAGCCTGAGCTATCTCATTCCTCTCTACCATAGAGCTCCATTGTTGTTCAAAAACTATTAAACACTTCTGGTTTTTTTTGTAAATTACTAAAAATAAATGACTACATAAAGCTGTTATAACATGGTTGTATGGAGACATTTGTCTGTATTGTACACATTATTTCCATTTAGGATCTATTGTATACAGTAAATGCTCGTGACTTGCCACAGCATTAATTTAAGCTAATATCTCAAATCACAATTAGCATAATTCATGAAATGTTCATGTTTTTATATTTGCACATGAAACCTAAATTTGAAATGTATTTTCTTGTCTAGCCCTTTGATAGACTGGTGACCTTTCCATGGTGTACCGATCACCCAGTGTGTTTTGGGATAAGCTCTAGCTCCCCACACAGGATAAATGGATTTAGATAATTAATGGGTTATCTGGTAATTTATGAATCCAAACACTTCCAGATGGACTGTGTGTTCCTGGAACCATAGTTATCATGAATCAACTTCATGGCACTGCCTGATAAAGCAGAACACACGCATAAACACAAGTAGGAGCAAAATATAATTAAAGAAAGTGAAAAAGATTATAATTAACAATAAGTGCCATTGGCGAAAACATGCCTCTGCTGCAAGAGCTGTGGTAAATCCACCCAATTCCTGGCCACCGGCAGCAGCTCTGGGTGTGATTTTGGCATAGTGGCAACCTTCAGTATTGCATTATCAAGGTGCAAATGCACACGCACACACACGCACACATGCACACACAGGAAAAAGAATGGTTTTCAAACATGTGTAAGAGATAAGTAAGCTTGTACATTTACAGGAGCTGATTGTATGTACAAATGTTTGTTCTCACTCTATGATCAAAATATAATCTCAACAAAATCAGCAATTGGCACCAAAGAATCAATATCAAGGCAACAGCAAAAATGTCATCCATGTCACCCTCGGGAAACACACCATTCCCTCTAGTTTAGTGCTTCTAAGATATAGTACATGACTCAGACACAAACAGATTTTGTCACACCCCTCATGGACCGATCATTGTTTTGAATTGCTGGAATGAGACGATGATACACATTCCCTGAAATTGGATCAAAGTCCTGTTCTGTGACACATTACATGTAATGGACAGGTGAACGGACAGATGGGCCGAGGCAGCTCCATGGTTCCTCCGTTAACAAAATTTGAAGTATTGCCGACATCGCTGCCGTACTTGAGTGCTAATCTAAATTGCATCACTGACTCTGACTTAATGAAAGAGCCCCTCAGTTTATTGAGGGAACTGAATATTCATTGTTGGGTGGTACTGAAAAGTGAAAGGCTGAAAATCACATATTTTAAGACTGTTTTATACTGTCCTTTAAGACATACATGATTTATGCTTCATCTCTATATATTCCAAATACCCAATAAACCATCTAAGTAACAATTACCCATAAAATGGCTCAACCTTTTTGAAATTGGTTCAAGCACAAGCAGTCTATTAGAAGAAAACAACAGTCGCCCTGCTATTAGTGTCTGCAACATGAAATATGTGTCTGTGAAGATGTAACAATAAAATGAGAATGAGGGTAAGAAGACCTGGGGATGTAAATTGTCTGAAGCAGTACACCTCACTCTGAAATTCTGGAAATTAACAGCCCGATCCTGCCTCTCTCTTTCTCATAACCAACCTCCTCAAACAGCTCTATTTTGTCTCCTCTTACTCAAACAGCATGAGAGAAAAACAAAACAGAGGCAGCGTGCAGTGCATGCAAAATCTATGGGAGGAGACAGAGAATGACAGTTGCAATATTACTTGATCAGGCTCCCCAAAAAGGCCACTGATGGTGCTGCGAAACATGGTATAAATAGGCAAGAATGGAGGTATTTAAATTTGACTTATTGCCAACCAATTCCATTAGGATGCTCATATCAACAATAAATTGATCGATGTGTATCCAAAGCCCATGTATCTTGTAGTGACAAAGACAAAATTATCACAGCTCTCCTCAGCATTGCTTTCAGCTGGGTGCTGTGATGTAATAAACACCTTGCTGATACAATGCAGTGAAACTGCACTTCTTCTTAGCCCTTTATGTTCATTGACAGACTGAGGTATTGATATGCATACATTTCATTAAGAGTGTAGCTGCATCCATTTATGGCTAACTATGGGAGTGGAAGCACGTCAGGCTCCAGCATGTGACTCCATCTTCACATTAACTGAGATTAAAACAGAATTATGCATAAATACTCAATAGATCTGAAAAAAACAATGTATATGCATGTTTGTGTGCATGCACATTGTTGGTTAACCTACAGTTTAATCCATGTGTCTGCTGGTGGTATACTCACTAAAACACCAAATGTGTATTACAGTTTTGTAGGATTGCTTGCACACTAAAAATAACAGTTAGTGAAATCTGACACTCAAGGGGCAAAACCTCAGACCAGATCTGCACAACTATAAGCACATTCTCAGCCTCACACGTTTTGCAAAACACTACCACACTTCTCTACACCAGGCACAGAAATCTAACATGACTTGTATGCCTTGTCAAGGCTCTGCCTTTCAAAATACCACACCTATGACCAACTGATCAAACATGGCTGTCAGGTGCACAGACACTTAGGTGCTTAATTGTAAACCCACCAATCAGGAGTAAGCACTATAAACAGAGTACATGTGAGCGCACCTGTCTTGAACTAAAATGCAACGCAACGAGAGGGAGACATTGTCATCTGGGACAATGTGTAATTCCCCTGATGTGCTCTGGTCCAAAACTGGTTCTATCAGCATCCATACCTTAACCCCATTGAGCATGGTGGAGAAAGGTTTAGGCTCTCCATGTCAGGATACCCCTCATTCAAGCCATGGAGGAGGCCTGCGGCCAAACTGATGCAGAGCCTGGATCCACCATTCAAGAAGATTCTGCAAGAGAGGAGAGCCTATCATGTGGGCTAAGTGTTTCGGCCACATCCAGCTAGGCAAAGAGAAGATGCTTGGGTTTTTTCTTATGTAATTTTTGCTTTCTTTTTTTTCTCCACATGTTTTACTGTGTTTATGTACTACATTCCGTTTGTGTTTTGAACCTTTGGATATGCATGCATGCATTGACTGATTTTACAATGTGGAGAGAAATAAATACTTTCATCAGTGTGCAGAACTGGTCTTGTGTGTTGTTTGGTCAATCAATTCACATACTTTACTCTCACAATACCTCTGGAAAAACTCAAATCCAGACTGTGTTATTAAAAAGCAGACATGTTAAAAGTGTTTTGGATTGAGAATAGCGGTGTGTAGCTGGTTCAAACAGATTGTATGACTTGTGTGTGTCATATGGTGAAAAAACTGGGCTTTTCCAAATGATTGTATAGTTTGAATTAAGTGTTTCATTTGGCTAAATATCTGAGGTGCTCTGCTACGTATGAATGTGACTTGTGTGCAGTGTTTTAACAAAATGAGCCGTTTTTCAAATCGTGTTTAGGCAATCATAAAAAACTGTAAGAAAAGGTGCAAATAGACAAAACACAAGCAAATTAAGATCTTCATCAATTTGACAACACGTGCATAATTTAGAATACACACTGCAACAATTGAAAACACAATCAAATACAGAAACCTGCTATAAAAACAGAAAGCAAAACCAAATACACCTGCAAGTGTTTCTAGGAGGACACACAAAATTGAGTAACACATGTTGCCATGGTTTGTGACTTATGACGTTATTGAAGTCGAGTCCATGTATCATCCGCTGATTCAATTATTTTATTCAATCCAGGGGAAAGAAACGGAATCAAGGTAAAAGCAAAAATGGTTGTGTTTTTTTATGGGGACAACTGTGTTTGTTTTCCTATTTATATATTGACATTGAAAGTGTATTGAAGTAATCAAATTAAATAGAAAACCAAAAAGCTAATCTAATGTTTGATGAGATTTTTTAAGGTTTGTTGTCGATTTCTGACTTTTCTCCACCTTGCCCTGAGAGTGGCCACTGCACACACCTCGTGGGACCTTGCAGAGTGGAAAAATGGATTTCTATCAGACATTTGAATGGTTCCTGAGGAGATTTAGTGTTTATGACTGATATTAACCTGTACTATACGATTCAGGCGAACTGTAATAATTATATTACTAGACCAGAAATGTCCTGAGGTATAGGCTACAGTAGGACAAGCATTGTAATGATAATAAAATAACATCAGCTTCCATGAAGTTCGAAAAGTTAATCATCACACATGATCAAATCTTTTAAGGGACAGGAGATTTTTTACTTGTACTGTATTTGAGTGTATGTTGTCTGTTTATGAAGTAGTGACATTTAGTTAGTAGGTTATGGAAGAAATCAGTGTGTTGTTGCTGCTTGGAATGAGTAAGTCACACACTGCATGTGTGTATCATTTTGTTTCAAAAATGTCATTTTGTAAAAGGATTGTTTGGTTTTGTTTACAGGGTTTAATTTTTACATAGATGTTTGTCTCAAACAAGTGTTAAAGCTCTACACACATGCCGAATAAGACAAAAGTGTGTAAGCAATTGCAAAGAATTGTAATAATACTTTTTCAAAATTTTATTCCAATTCCATGAAATTTGCCTTAACTTTCAATTTCAGAAAGTTTTCCTTTTGAATGTGCAGGCTCCCGTAAGGTACCTGCATGCTGCAGATCAGAATGCATAAATGTGGAATGTGCACAGCAAAGAAATGGCACAAATCAAATTAACAGAAAAACAAAAATGAGACTTAAACGCAGCCATTTTCTTTTTTAAAAGCCTACAACAATCAAAACAAGCGTGTCTCAGTTGTCTGTGCTGTGTTTTCCATAAACACATTTCTGTATTTGAAGTGTGTTTTCTAAATGATGATGTTATACTAATTGGCTTGTTTTTTGTCTATGTGCACGTGTCATCTTTTTATGCCTCTGCTCCAGCAATAGCCGTTGCCCATTATATTTTTGGGTTGCCTTCCGTCCCATTCTCTCAGGAATGCGTTAAGGGATTTTTTTCAAATTTGACACAAACTGATTAGAATTATTGGTCAAAGGTCAATGTCATTGTGACCTCACAAAACCTGTTTTTGGCCATAACTCAAGAATTGATGACCATACTCTCTAAATGCTTCTTCCTTTTCCAACCTTGGCTTTCTAGATTTGCACTGAAGCAAGGTTTGTCATTGTTGTAACTCACAGCCTTGGTGTACTCCAGATTGTTGGTACCAGTTTGATAACATCACAGTCAGTAGTAGGTTGGGAAATATGTAAAAATGTGTAAAAGCAACTGTCGTTTTTTGATATATTCGTATGTGTGTGAGGTGGGTGCAGTCAGGCAAGGGAGTCCCCACTCCCCAGACTGACGTCTTCATTGTCTTTAACGTGTAAATTACTGAAAATATTACAGCCTATAGGCTACACTTCTTCAATTAAACAAAAAGGATCACCTTGACCTCTTTGCTAAGCAATCCACTGTAAAGACAGGCTGAACACTTGTCCGACACTGTTTGAAAAAGAGTCTGATGGTGTCAGATGAAGGACGCCTCAGCTTGCGACCTCCAAATGAGCAAAGAGGTGGACATAACATAACTGCTGATCAGGGTGTAGTAAACAATAACTAGCACAGTACAGGCTTCCCTCCATCTCCACCATTCTACCTTTCACTTCCTGCCTCATTCTGAATTGTGAGCATCATCGGAATCATGTGACTGCAAGCAACGTATTGGAGCTCCTAGCTAGTCGTGATCTTGTGAGTGAGTTTCCCCTACAGCTCATAGAGAGGCTTTACATCTAGAAATTCCAGGAGAACACAACATATTGTGTAGCTATAGTCTATAAGAATCCGTCTTTACATAGTAATCAAGTACATGTGTACCTGTTTAGCAGTACATCTGATAATCCTTCATTAATCAGTTCAACAATGTATAGGTATGTCTCATATGTATTTTAATATAGTGCTAACTTTCATTTAGTCAAAACATACACGTTTATATAATATCATTTTTTTCAGTTCATTCACTACATAGATTATGAGTCATGAATGTAAACTGCAACTTGACTGGTTGGCGGAGGCACACAACTGCGGGGCGGTAATTCTAGTCTTAGGTTTCAGGGCATTGGGCTCTCAGGAACACCATAAAATAGTCCCCGAAAAATGCACAATTTACACTTTTGCCATGGAGCTCTATAAAAACACATCATTGAGCACTATTGCACTTGGTGACATGTTCCTTCATTACCATGAACACACAATTTAGTTTACTTTGACTCAATCCCAGATATACACCGTCTTGCTGCCAGAAATACTAAACACAAAATGTGGATTTACATCTTCAGAAGGAACAAATGGAATAGGGGCTGAGTGCCACAGAGTAGAGATGTTTACAAGAGATGGACTAACACATTGTTGGTTTTGTTGTCATGGGATTTGTTAACAATAAGAAAAATGTAGAAGAATGCCAGGCTTATCTTTTAAAGGCTTCAAATGCATCATGAGTGAAAAAACACTAATCAACACCATTTCATTCAGACATTTGTCAAAGACAGCTAATCCTAACTAGACTGCAGAAAGATGTTAAACATTGAGCAGTCAGACATCAGCTTTCTTTTTTTGCTCCCAGCAGCTCCCTCTTTATGTTTTTTGTCTCTCTTCCATACTGTTAGCATGCAAACCTTCACCATCCTCAGTATCTCTGCTGTCCTCTGATTCACTTCTATTAATCCAGAGGTGGGAGAGGAGGAGCAAATAAAACAAGATCTAAAAATAATCGATAAATGTTTCATTAAAAGGCAGTGTTAGCCTCAGTTTTATGGGTGCTACGCTACAGTTTCAGGGTGGCCAAGTCCTTGGGTTTAAAAGAAAGGTTTATGGTGCTGTAAACATAGCCCAATTCTCTTTTCCATTTCGACCACATAAAGTCGTGACAGATCAGTAAATCTACACAGGAGAGTGGAAGCTCTTTGCCCCGCGCTTTCTCCTCTGCTACAATTCACAACTACAGTAACTCGATGCCTGATCCCAGCATTTACCCTTCATATGCTCTTGATGGCAAAGAAAGGATAAAGTGGAGAGAAACCTGCAAAGAGGAACCATTCTCAGTGATGATATAACCAGAAATGTACTGAATACTCACCATGGACCATACAAATACTGCAAGACTGCAGCTTATTTAATTAATTATAAATTTTCAAGGAAAAGCAGGACTTTTTCATGAATGAAAGTAGGATTTTGGCAATAGAAATTACACTATATACAGCCATACCAGTCTAAATCATTAGATGTGAAAATGCTCCAATGTTGATCTCACTTAAAGTCTGCCTCTACGCTGATTTATTTTACAGACTTTGAAGAAGGATTTTATATATGAAACGTCTACCAAAGCAATCAAATCCAAAAGATATGTTTACAAGTTTGTAAGAGCTTGTATAGTGCATTATTGATGTTGGTAATTAATGTGCATCATGTGGGAACCTGCAGGTGGCGCTAGCGGAAAAGTCAGGGGCTCAGCAAAGTAATTGCAATTCAACCTGTGGGAAACGTGAATAGACAAATGTATAAAAGTGTGTAGCAATCCATCCAATGGTTATAAAGATATTTCCCACTGGACCAAAATGGTGGCTGGAGCCCAACTGCCACATCTTTCTCTTGTTTTGAGAAAGAAAAGTTCTGAAAGATGAAAAGGAGACCAAAAGACTTATGAAGAAACATTCATTGCAGTGTGCCAGTCTTCCTCAGTCATTAACACTAGAAAGGCCAATGGGTTTTGGTGGCTCAACTCTAGCAGAAGACCAACCAGCTGTCATGTATACAGGAAAAATCACTCCTTTTTCCTATGATTTATTTGCCTTTCTATGGTTAAAGGAGGCAGAGCCTGTGTTTGCCTTGACTCTGCATCTGTGTGACAGTACTACACAAAGTATGGTTGAAAGTGTATTTTATTTCTAATTTATGTCTTTTTTTGGATGAATTTACAAGCACTTGAAACAGCACTCATAAACAACAGAGAGCCCCTCTCCCTGGTGTACTGGTCCCCCTGGACCACATAAGTAGCAGAGTGTAGAGTTACATTTAGGTCAGCACTATATTAAGTGCAACAGATGCCTTGGTCGGTCTACCCCAAGGTTAGGGAATTGCATTTGCGGTCTGCTCTGACAGAATGGGAGACAGTTATGATAAGAGAGCGGCAGGGTGGAATCCATTTAACCTCCAACCATTGCAGCGGGAAGCCAGCCTGGCCAGTGTTATCCTCCAAAGGCAGGCTGTGGAAGAGGAGGCCGACACAGAGGTAGCAGGTGGTGGAGGCGGGTTTTCTCAGGCCAGGTAACGCACCACTTTTCAACCCCAAATTCTACATCATTAACCTCACTCAACAACTGCAGTGCTACTAGACGCACAAAAGGAGGTGTCCTACACACAAGTTTATACATCCACGCATTTGAATCAACTTGTTTGAGGAGATCATAGTGAGCATAAAATGTGTTAAGCTCATCTGGCGACATGGCTTCACACGTTATGGGGGCACTCCTGTAGCCTGTGATGGCCTTGATCGCTTGCCACATATCTTTAGAAAGAGACCTCAACACCAAGAACACCAGTCTGTCCTGATGTCTCTGCTTTCCCTCCTTGATTAGCTTGTAGTCTTGCTATAGAGCTGTGCTTCTTTGTCACCTGACCAAGAGGAAGATTTTGGCTCTGGATAGGGATCACCCTTCTCCATTCACCTAGGCTTTTATTAGGGCTCGAGCATGAGGCTGTGCGTTTCACTAAAAATGAAACTGATCTTTTCCGTATTCCTCACATTTGATGAGCGTCCCGACCTCAAGAGGGCTCAATATGGAATCAAAGTCATAGCGCCAACTAGTGACAACATGAAGTTACAGGGCTTGTACTTTTACTCAATAATCCCAGCAAGTTAAGCAGACCCACTTAAAATTTGGTCAGAAAAGTCTTACGACAGCGATGATGCTTCACTGTGAAGATTGTGAGTTTCCATCAAGCGGCATTGCCTCAAAAACGCATTGTTCGACATAAACAGGAAGCAGTTTCTGAGGGGCTAAGGATGCTTGTTCTAGTTCTCCTAAAATCAACCACCATCTCCTTGGTTTTGTTGACATTTAGGAACCTGTAATAAGACTCCTGCCAATCTTTAATGCACCCCACCACTGCAGAGTCATCAGAGAACATCTGCAGTTGGTACAAAGTAAATAGGAATGGAGACAGGGCAGTGCCCTGTGGAGCTCCTTATCAAGGAGGAAAGTCTTAAGCCTACTCCTAAATGTGAGGAGGGTGTCTGCCTCCTGTACACAAACTAGGAGCTGGTTCCAAATAAATATACATTTGTCACATCCAGAGCGTGTAGGTAGTGGAAGGACCCAAATGCAGACAGCTGAGGTGAAGGGGAAAGGATTTATTTACACATAAGAGACTTACAGGGAGGGAAGGCTGTTAACTAAAGGGCCAAGGGGAAACGGAGCACAGCGAAAGTCCACGGGGGCAACACGAGGTAGTCCGAGAGACGAGTAGCAGATAACCAATGATACGCAGGCAGAGAAAACACACATACGACAAGAATGTACCGACAAGAGACCGGTGAAGCACAGGCACATATATACACACACAGACTAACGGGGGAAACAGACACAGGTGAACACCGGGGAACAGGTGGAAAGGATCAATACAAAAGGGAGACTAACGAGGGCAGGAAACACGACCAAATAAGGAGGGAACCACACAAGGGAAGGAAACACTGGACACACAGAGGACGCACAGACATATCACGCAAACCAGACACACACAACCTAAGACCACTGGGTGTGACATACAACAGTTGAATAATTAACTAGTATTAAAGTGTTGTAGTGTTAGGAATAACCCTGATTATTTTATTTTTTGTGGTCACTGAGATGAATGATCTGTTTATAAAATGATTGTGCTTCCATGCTCTGGTTTCCTGATTTCCTTGTGTCCATGCTGCCTTTTTGTCATTTGTTTTTTACCCTGAGCATTTGCCACATGAAGAGTGGGTCCCCTGCCTATAGGTTCATTTACCCGTAATAAATCCTCAATCTGCACCACTCAGCCTTTTTTTGCCTGCACTTGGGTCCTGTCCCTGCAGCGCATCGTACCACCTTGCGGCTTGTGCATTGCTGAAAAAACTTTAGTCCATGCCCACCTGCTGCATGGGCTCATCTTGTATATCAATTGGCAATCGGCTCCCAAAATAACCTTTTCTTCAGCTATCCAAGGAGACAGTGAGGCCCAGATCTTAGAGGGCTGCGCCTATACTCATAGAATATACATTATACATATAGAGTTGATCTAGACTTGATCTATAATAACAAGTGCTATCTCTTTTATGATATGGCACTATATAAATGAAATCAAATTGAAATTGAATAGAATCTGGAATTACAGACGTACTGTATCTACAGTAACTACGGTTCTTTTTTGTATAGGCCTCGCCCTCTAAGGCTATTGCTAGTGGGTTAAGGGCACAGCAGGACGTAGTCTATGCCTCACTTAGTCTGACAGGTAGCACAAGCATAACATAACCCACTCCAAGAAAACAAGACTAAAAACAACAAAGGCTCCATGACTTGACGCTGTGTCATGCGTAATGGCGCATGGCAGAAAAATCTCAATACGTGCGCCCAAGGGATACAAGCATGTCTGACATCTTCCATGAGGGGATGAGGGCTGGGAACCAATAGAATAAGGCCTACTGCTGTGACAAAGCGAGGACGAAGGTGACACACTGTAACAATCCAACAAAAAGCAGAGTAGGTTAAAAAACAGCTCTCCACATGCTGACAGGCATGCGGCGTGCTAATGGAGAGCAAGTGTGTGTGCGCACAGCGCAGCAGCCATCTGGCTATGTTAAAAAGCTGAGCAGAGCGCACTCCTGGCAATTTATGTAGGCTGCTGTTGCTTTGTTGTATGTGCGATTCGGCACAGCTGATTCTGCCGCAGTGGGGCAAAATGTTGGATCACTTTCCACACAGTGAGCAGTTCCAGCATTTACGTGGAAAGACATCCCCAACAAACTGCAGTGTGCAACCCTTGCTGATCAGCCCGATCATCCAGCTGTCCACCAAACGCGTTGACAGTCTGAGTAATGCTCTGAAATGGGGTGTACATTTGCATGTGCCGTGCTTGTCATGGAGTTGAGCCAAGCCAGAGCCCTCGCCACCATTGCATGAGCTCTCCGGTGCAACCCATGGAGGGCTTGGATCAAAAGGGCTGAGTGTAAACATCCAGAGGCTACATTACACATGAGCACGTAGCCACAGACATCAGCGTCTAGCAGTCGGTGTTTAGGAGAGGGCTCAAACATGACAATATGCGTTGTTCCCACTCACACACTCCAATAGGTGAGGAGACGCCCAGCACAGCCAGAAATGTGTGTGCGCTGTCCGCACATGGCGTAGCAACAGCACTCGTGGGCTCATTGTGACATATTGCATCAAAAATATTATATACAAGGGAAGCCCTCGGAGTGTGTGACAGAGGGAATGTGCCACTTAGATGACGTGAGTCCGTGCCTAACCCAGGGGTTCAAGATGACTGAAGAATCAGGGACAGACTCAATTTCAGGAAATCTGCTCTTTAGGGGATGGTTTTGTTTAATCTCAAAAGTGTTTTGAACATCAAACACATAAGCAGATACATCACACAGCCCCCCCACACATGACATTGTCTCTTGCTCTGTTCCAGAAGAGGATTGGTCCAATAGCAGGTCATGTGGCTGGATTTGAAGGTCCACCAAGGCACCAGCTGCACTGCTGGAAAAGCTTGCTGTGGCTTAGGAGGAGGAGCAGGGGCACGAGTTGCAGCTTCAGCAGCTGCTGCAGGGCATCTCTGTCATTGGCGCTGGTCCCGCCATTACTCCCGCTATTGACTGGGGGGACGTTGAGGGTTTGCTGCAGGCAACGTCTTCGGACACTGACTTCATGGTGTCCACCACTGAATGGAATAAGAAAAAAGCATTTATTGCCAATTGTGAACATGCATATGCAGGAAAACACACACAGCATCCCACACTGAAATTCAGTCTCTGCCTTTAACCCATCCAGGGGTCCTTTCCTCCGCTGAGGACATCCTGGAGCAGTGGTCATCCATCAGTACGGCGACCGGGGATGTGGCTTCAAGGAAGTCTTTCCATAATGCTTTGGGGATAGAAGACTGCTGCAACCACAGGTATCTGTGAATCATTGTCTGCCAGGCTGTGATCTGTACTAGTGCAGATGCAAATTACAGTTTCAAAAGTCCTCACTTTTGTGTTTTGCAAGACAGTAGGAGCCAAAATATCATATGACAATTGAAGGGTTCTGTGATGCTTTGAGGCAGACAAATAGTTACACGATCTGAACCAGGGCAAGTTTGTCTACATCCCGATCTGAAATAAAGTATGAAGAGTGAAAATTGTGGAAACAAGTTAAACTGAAATCTTAAAGAACATTTTACAGCTGCCCTCCACTCTAGCGATGATGTCACCCACTCTAGCTCTGAACATTCTGCCCCTCGCACATCCATTATGAGCTCAGAAAATGACTGAAACTGAAACACCAGTATTTCAAAAACTGTAAAAGATTTCTATAATAAAAGGTAGACATTAGCTGAATGCAGACATACAGTATGTGTCCTTAAAGAGTTGAACATTTTGATTGTTGAATGGTTTCTGTAGCTCAAAGTATGCAGATATAGAAATAGAAACCTACAGAAGAGGAAAAATAAACAGTATGATACAATTTATATTATGACATAATTGTTATTGTTAATAAGCGTTGTTGTTTTCATTCTGTAGTTGCAAATCTGTAACTGTTTCTGATTTCCAAGATGGACTGGGTATAGGGAATGTGTTGCCAAACTGAGCAATCTTTTTCCTGCGAGGTATTTGTTGCGATTAGCAGAAACCTGCCTGCCTCCAGGATGTCCTGTCGCTAGGTATTCATGTGACCAGCTGGAACCACCAGATGTGTCAATGGATTCCTATGATGAGTCGATTGACTGCTGTTCTGATTCATAAGCAGGGTGAATGAGTGTGGCTCGGATTCTTAAGCTGCATGATTGACTGCTGTTGGCACAATAGCTGCCAGTGGCGCAAGTGGAGGCTGACAAACGACAGAGTTGAGTTGGCGGTGAGGGAAATTACCTTGGCTCTCTGTGAAGCCACCCGGCAATCATCCCACATCCCTGTGTCTTTCTCAGTGCCTTTTTACTGCCACACTCAATCACTGCCAAATACATAATACAGCCACAAGTCCAACAAACACATTTGTACTACACACAGAGTAGCCTCCCTGGTGCATATATGGACATCCATCCGGATAGGATATCCAAAACACCTAGATAATTATGGACATCTGTAAGCTACTCGGCGCAACAAGCAACATGCCATTAAAAATAACAAAATTAATGTGACAGCCGGAAATGAAGAAAACATTATCAGGAATTACCATTCTCTGACATAACAGAAGTCAGTGATTAGGTTTCCTCAAGACAAATTTGAGAGAGGCAAATTGACAAAAAACTAATTGCTTTAAGTCAATTTGTATTGTGTTTTAATTGACTGTACAGCAGTCAGGTGGAAGCCATTATGAAGAGTGGGAGAGGAAAACACCACATTATGGTGCATTAAAGTCAATTAATTGGAAATGTCCTCTGTGAGGGGCTGCACCTCTGCCACTGCTCCTTCCCTGTAATTTTTTATACACTTGCACTTGTGTAGTATCGCTGCTTCTCCTGCATCCCCACTCTTTGTGGAATTGCCATTATAAAACATTTATTTGCAGTGTTCTCAGCGAGACACTTAGAGTCAAGTTTCTGCTAAGATGTCTCACTGATGCTGATTAATGGCTTTTGTTTGTTCTAGCTCAATACAGTCTGAGGAGGCTTCTTTGCAGAATGCAAATGCAGAAGAACTAGAAAGATGAATGCTGCTCCACAATGACATGGCTGCCATTGAAATCCTGTCTCTATAGATTTTTATTTAATCTGACATTACATTGACCATCTTCTGTCAAAGCAGTGTAGAGGCAATAGCATAATAATGTTTACAGCCTGTTTATAACCTCACCTTTCCTTTTATGAGATCTTCATCTTGTAATAAAACAGAAAATATAGTTCATAGTTGCTGGAAAAGGACTTAAAACTTAAAACTTAAATGTTTTTGTTTTATATATTATTATATTGTTCCTGATTAATATAACAATGATTTGAAATAGTCATCCACTCAATAAAGCCAAAACCATAATGTTCTACAATGGGTTAAAGCTGAGGATGGGCCAGTATTCAGTGTGGTGAAGATGATAGTTAAATTGTGTTCAATGGTTATGTAATGGACGATCTGTTATATTCTCTAATAGTTTCATTTGGTTGGTAAAACATGGTGAGCCTTTGGGACTGTAGAATTTCCAGTGGATACTGGCTGTAGCTAATTATTGTTTCACTTTTTAATGAGGCTCCCTTGAGGCCTTCTCATTAAAAGAGTTGTCAGTGGCAGTAATCTAAGCGTGACCCATAACACACTTTTATAACCAAAACTGTTGTTGTTGGACTCCAGGCCAAGATAATATGCTCAGAACAGGGGTATGCTCATTTTCGTCTGCCCTGGTAATCGCATTCATCAATTTTTTCATCTTGCATTTTCCTAAACCTCTATTATAAAACCATGAACACTGGATCAATATGATTGACTCCTTTTTATTTTATTTCATTTGCTCCACTGGTTGTGGCAGCCAATTAAATTGAGTTACTACAACTGCAGAAGCCTGCCACTGACACAAAAGGAGGACAGTTTGCCTTTATTTTTCTGAGGAGAATGAGCCTCTTTTCTGCAATGTTTCACCGATGCATCATTGCAAAGGTATATTGCTTGGTAGCAAGCTCCTTGGCTCCTAAGTATAATCCGTAAATCTGAATCTGAAATATTGTATCTGTTCATGTCTTCGTCTGATCCTGTTCTCCTGCTGTAGGCGCCTATCATTCTGCCTGAATCATCTCCAACTCCACCTGCTCATTACGTCTCTCCCCCGTCTGCCTTCTCCGCCAACCTCGCCTTCGCCGTCGCAGCCTGCACTCCAACTTCATCCCCGTGTCTGCCCTCCACTTGGCTCCCATGGATCCTTTCCCCTCCACTAATTCCCCATTGCATTCCCTCATCCGACTGTCAATAAACAAATACTTCCTCCCTCTGCTCTGTGTCGACAGCATTTGGGTCCTTTCTGGAATCATTTCACAACGTTGTGCAGAACGGTACAGACTGGAGTGAAGAACATTGCAGCCCTTCGCCACATTGCCCACAGCTGGAGCACTGGGGAGGTTGATGAAGGTTTTGCCTTACCCCAGTGTTGTCCAAGTGTGTGGGTAACATAGATGGCTGCCATGTCTGCAGCAAGCCCCTCCTGGACTAGGCTTCCAGTATTACCTCAACAGGAAGCTCTTACCATTACATTCTGCCTACAGCTCTATTGGGGGGAAGGGCCTCTTCATTAACAACTTGTACGTCACAAGGCTGTCACTATATTGAACTTCATGTGGCCATCATCACTAATATAAAACAATTCCCCACCTGCCCCTGCAGGCAGTCTATTCCTCCTTCAAGCTCGGATTCTCTGTCAGAAACCTGGGAGCTTGAGGGTCCTGCACAGTATCTTAGCTATTCCTAGGCCTGCACTCTTCTGGATAGAGATCTCGGATGATATCAAGCTGTATGCCGGGGTGAGAAAGACATCGACTCACTGATCCACACCACCAGGATCTACAGCAATGACATCGGAATGTCATTCGGACTAGATAAGTGTGGTCAGATGGTATCCAAGAGAGGGAAGGTAGTCAGAAGGAAAGTCAACCACAGGCAAATACCCCCAGAGAGTAAGGCAAGTCCTGCGAAGTCACCTGAATGGGAAGAACAAGGTCCGAGCTATCAACATCTACGCCCTGCCCGTCATCAGATACCCCGCTGGCATAATAAGCTGGCCAAAGGAGGAGATGGAGGCCACCAATATAAAGACTAGGAAGCTCTTCACAATGCATGGAGGATATCACCCCAAGTCCAGCACCCTGAGACTGGACACTAAGCAGAAAGAAGGAGGCCAAGGACAAGTGACCGTCAGAGCCACTATCCAGGATGAATCATCAGAATGAATACATGGTATTACACCTGTCCCCACAGGCAGTTATTACTGGAGCAATGCAATAATATTAATATTGCATTAATGTTATTTGCACAGTGCCCCGAGTAATTTTTGGGTAAAAACTACTGTGCCCAGGTCATACATATATGAAGTATGAAATTGTGCATTTGTTTTTGCCTATAGCGCAAGGTGTGTTGAATAGAGCAGCAGGATGGTGTATGTGGGATGTCAGTGTGTGTGTTCATTGTTATGGATAAATGAACGCATCTCCCAGTGCAACAGTGTGGCTCATTGATGTGTTTTCATTTATTTTTCAAGTGACCTCTATGTCACAGAGGAATAACACACACACACACACACACACACACACACACACACACACACACTACCTGTTAGTAGGATCAATTCCCTGTTGGGTTTGCTCTTTTGATAAGATTTGTTGACAATAAGAAAATGTAGAATATCAACAGACAGAATATACATTCAGTCCGTCAACAAAAAATAATGAAACATTAGATAAAATTAATGTAAATATATGAAAAGTCACAATATAGAGCATGTTTTTTAACCATATTTAACATAACATTTATTTTGAAACAATATACATTGATGCACCTTGTGATTGTAGAGGTCTTACTTTGTTTAAAAACTGCCATGCTGAATGATTTAAAATGTGTATTTATTTGCTCAAGCATAATACATTGTACTATACAGTTGATTCACTTCTTACACTGTACAAGTGACTGTATTTTCTTGTACTGCAAGTGTGTGAATGCTGCCCTTATATGTGTCTGTGTAATGTCCCATGGTCTCCATTAAATTGCCTAATGAGGAGCTTTGTTAAACCACACATTTGGTACACAACAAGATGCATTTTTAAAGAGCTTCAGTTTGTATGAATGTGTTGCAGAAAATGTTACTGCCACTTCCAATCCTGCATTCTCCCACCCCACACTCCCACCGCACCTTGCAGACTACTGTGCCAACCAGAGTCTTCAATTATGGATGCAGGTTAGTGTTTTAATGGAGAGTGCGTGCCTGTTTGTGTAGGTGTCTACTGCTATATGTGTATGTTTCAGTGTGTCTATGTGATTATGTGTGTTCTCTTCAGCAACCTAGTGGTGATTTAGAAGAATGGGAAACCTTTTCCCCCTGTAATAACTCTCACAATCTGGGTTATGGCTGTAAGCAGTGGTTGATTTGGAGAACTAAAATACACTGATGGGATAGGTTGTCCTACTTGCTAACGTGTCACAAGTAAGTGTCAATAGAATTGTATGAGTGGTAAAGTTATAGATATTAGGTGAGCCAGCCCTGCTATAAGCTTTATCAAAGAGGAACGTCTTAAGCCTACTCTTAAATGCGAGGAGGGGGTCTGTCTCCTGTTGTGACAGCTCGGGAGGCCGGGATCGCTGACTGGCAGAGTCAGGCAGATGTGGGTGCGAAGAAATATGACAAATCCGGCTTTTTACTACAACAGAACACTGGTTTATTTCAACCGCTACAATAGATTACTGTTTCTTTTGTTCTTCACGCTCTCTTTCTTCTCTTCACTCACTCTTCTGGGTTTTCCTCTCACGTTCTTGATCTGTCTTCTTCACTCTTTCTTTCTCTCTCTGTTTGTTTCTTCGTCCACCAACACTCTACTCCATTCTGAGCCTACTGTTGCTCTTTTTAACCCTCAGTCAATCAGTCAACTCAGCTCAGCTGGGCAGCCTCCGATCCGCTGGAGGCCCAGCTGCAGCTGGGTGTTGTAGTCCACACCTCCGCCTTTCCCTGGCCTTCGCCTTTCCCACGTGATCCCTTGGCCGACTCGGCCTCCCGCGATGTCACACTGTACACAGACTGGAAGCTGGTTCCACAGGAGAGGAGCTTGGTAGCTGAAGGCTCTGGCTCCCATTCTACTTTTAGAGACTCTAGGAACCACAAGGAGCCCTGCATTCTGGGAGCACAGT